>BJBW01001009.1:3246-37928 GCA_004320125.1 Scolopax mira
GTGGCTGCCCCATCACTGGAGGGGTTCAAGGCCAGGCTGGATGGGGCTTGGAGCAACCTGGTCTGGTGGGAGGTGTCCCTGCCCGTGGCAGGGGGTTGGAACTGGATGATCTTTAAGGTCCCTTCCAACCTAAACCATTCTATGATTCTGTGACATCTTAAAAACAACCTGTTGTACTGAGCTGGGTGTATAGAAGCATCTTAGCACTCTGTGTTCAGTAATACCAGTTCGGTCTCAAGCTTACAGGCATATGGGGAAAATGTGAAGAATAAATTGCATTCTGCTTTTAATCATGGCTGTTTTCTAAATTTGGTCATACAAAATCCATTTTGTAAGAGAAAAGGAATTTTGAAGTTTCTTTTGGGATTGATATAAGTTTATTAATCTTGTAATGTGAGCCCTAATTTTCCTAAGAAGGAAAAAAAATCTGTTCTGTAAATATTTCCTTTTGTTTTGACCCGAAATTCTCCTTCGCTGCTTTGTGATATGTATCAAATGGAAGGAGGTAATCACAGCATTTTTTTTAAATGTAAACCACCAAAGTTTTTCACTTTTATTCTTCTCTGTCTGGCCATGGAGACTGCAGCCTGTGAACGCGAGCATGTCCATGCAGAGGGGCTGACTTCAGATGGGTGGGTTTGTAATCAGCAGGGTGTCTCACAGGCTCTGAATCCTGGCAGGTGTGAAACTTGAGAGAACTTTGGGGTGGTTCCATCTGAATTTTCATCATGTGTTTTCATGCCGTGCCTTCACGCTCAGTGTCGATGGTCAGGGTTATTCAGCCTTTTCCAGATGGGGTTTGTCACAAGCTTCTTCATCTGCTTCTGTCTTCTGTGCTGCTGTTGCGCTTTGCATCCGTGAAGAATGAGAGTAAGAAGTGGCAGCATTTCATGAGCTCCCCTTAAAAGACTTAATGACTTCCCAGAGTTGCAGTTCTGGCTTTGTAGCACCTGGGCACCTCACGATTTGGCTTTGCAGCCACAAAGAGATCTGGCATTTGATTCTTTCTGGTGACTTTCCACATCCAGAGTACGACTTGGGCTGCAGATGTTCAGGAATATCAGGGTCGATCAAGCCTTTACCTGCATGAAAACTAAGCTCCTTGGGTTTTTGGTCTGTGATAATACTTTCACTGTTAACTGTGTTTATACACTATATTTATATATCTATGTAAAATTACAGTACATAAATTTAAAAAAATACTGGCACATGATTTATCTCTGATAGAGATACCTGATTGCCCTTGTTTTGTGGAGTGCAGGAATTTGTCACTAAAGGAGATTGGAAGTGATACATAATTCCATGAAAATTGAAAATGGTTTCAGTTTAATAGAGATGTTGCACTTCACTAATATGTTTCTCCTTGAGATTTAGCTGAAATATAGAAAACAAGGCTCTCAAATCTAGATGTAAGTTAAGCAAATAACCAGAATTGTTTGGCAGGTATCTTTTAAGGAGACCAATTTAGATAGACGTTTAGGTTGTGAAGGTTTTGGTTTGTTTGGTTTAATTGCTTTTTGGCATCTGTGCTTTCTGTTACATTTCCTTGTGTACTGTAAATCTCAGTAGCATTTTCTTTTTAGGTCCTATTTAAACTATTTTTGGTTCTGTCTGAAGCCTTAAATGCACAAAATTGAACTTTATTGTACAATAGTCTTTTCAAGACTTTTATTCCTTCTCTATTTTTCTTCAGTTGCTGCATGTCTTTTCAAAAGACAACCCTGCTGCAGTTCTCAGTGGTGCTTAACCATGATTTTTGCATTAGGTGCTGATTTAATGTTGCTCTTCTTGAGAGGATCCTTTCATAATAATTCAGAAAAAGAAAAGCATATTTTGGAATAAGTCAGCATCCAAAATATGTGGCTTCTATCGCTTCTCCATTCCTTTTTAATGGATTTGTTTTGTTGTATAGATTTTTAAAAGGTAAGTAAAACATCTGGGGTTTTTCTTGACATTTCCCTGAGCATGTATTTGCCCTTGGTGGAACAAAGGTTCGTATTCTCCAAAGCACTCAGACGTGGCTGCAGCCAGCCAGCCTTCCTGCCTGCTCCTGCAAAACATGGTTTGGGTTCTTCTTAGCTCGTAGTCACTCCTGAACTTCTGGGCAGAATTGCAGTCTGTTGACATTTGTGGATAAAGTGGATCAACTCCACCCTCTTTTTCACCAGCCATCATCATAATCTGCGCTGGGGAAGCAACGAGGGGCTTGGTAGAGACTTTGCAAAGGCTCTAGACATGTGGGGAACCAGCCCAGAGATGATTACCCACAGAGTTTGTCTCTGTGCCCAGGCTGCCCTGGAGCTTGTCTCTGTTCCAGGCTGCTCTGCAGCTGTATAACGTGCTGCCAGGCATACAAGAGAGCCATCATCTGGCTTGGTTTGGCCTGTGGGGCTCTAGGGTGAACTTCAGTTTGGTCTTAGAGCTTACCTGGGGCAGGAGAGCATCACCCAACGCTTTGCATCTTGAGGACTTGGGGTACCTTCCCTGTCCCACTGCTCATTTCCTGAAGGAACTTCATGGAGCAAACCTCTTAGGTTGCTGTGCTGCTAAATGAAAGAGAGTAGAGAGGCAAGGATGGACTCTCAGCTGCCTGGCACCTCTACTGCTTGGTGTGTCTGGTAGACTGTGGCCTCTGCCACCTTCTGCTCTCTGAAGACAGTGCTTGGGCACAGCTGAGAGAGTTGCACACACCAGGATCCACTCCCAGTCAGTGGGATGGACAAAGTGTCACCATATTTGACTCCTTCTCACTAAACAATGGTCCAACGCTGTCCCAATAGCATTGTGTCTTCAAACTATGTCCCAGAGCATGAAGTACACTCTCAGGTTGTCAAAACCTGTTCAATTGGCTGTAGCACAGCCTGCATGTTACCTTTGAGATTCTGAACCGAGAGCCTTCCCTCCACCTACAAATAATTATGTATTAGGGCCACAGGGTGACCACATGTGGCCCAGAGGAGATTTGGGGCCAACTGCTCTGCAGTGAGGATGAGGCCTGGCTGGGCAGCTCGACTTCAGGTTCAAAGAACAGCCCTTGGCTCATTCTTCTGTAGTTCCGGCCTTGGTCATGCAGAGCTGTTGTTCCAACCTCTTAAAAGAGGGATAATATCTCTTGGTGGCACCAAGAATGGGAGGACAGGCAGGTACCAGAGGTCAGCCTGGATGAACGTGGTGGCACCTCATGTACTTAAAATCCTGAGCATCGTCTTAACCTTGAAAGTCAGTTCTCCTGCTGATGGGTCAGTGTGTTTTGTTTTCTCAGTGCGTGCCTTCGCTTGCAGATGTGGTTCAGGCTTTTAGAGAACATTTTAACCTCCACAGCAAAACGTAAGCATCTGTTAGCTCAAGCCTGCAACCGAACTGATGGCATCTATAAGCTGTGTGGACAGTTTTATTTTGGAATAAAAGTGCTTTATCTTGATAGACCTTCAGTCAGTAAAACACCCTTTGTGCTTTGGGTGCAGCCGAGGAGGAGGAAAGATTTGCATACAGTGTGATACCATCACTGCAGTTGTCAACTGTTTTCTTTAATGGAAATTTAAATCAGGTCGCATAAATCAGTTTGTCTTAAAAATCCTTGCCTCTTACACAGCAAAATCAAATTTGGTTTTACTGCCGGCATCGCTCTGCTCTAGAAAATTGGAAGAGGCAGTCACTTGTGAATTTAGAGAGAGACCTTTTACTTGCAGGACCCGCTAAGGTCCCTGGGACAGCATCTTTCCTGAAGAGCACATCTTTTGAATTGTGATTATTTTTTTTTCCTTTGTTTATTTAAAAGAGACCTTTATTCTCGTTCTTTATTCTGATTTTTTAGCCTGTTTTCAAATCTGTTAGTGGAACTGTGGTGAAGCCTAAAATAGACTATCCTGCAGCCCTAGCACAAAACCAAATATAAAGCAAATGCTAGAACCACTCTTAAGTGTATTATAGAAACTCAGAATTCCTTCACTACCGTTTACTAAAAATTGTATGAGAAAAATAACTGTACTCAAACATTAATGATTTCTTTTGCCCCACACAGGTTAGGTGGCGGTCCTGATGATGCCAAGGAGATTATGCAGCACAAATTCTTTGCTGGCATTGTTTGGCAAGACGTATATGAGAAAAAGGTATTTATACAACTGTTCTCCCAAGGTGAATTGTAACCTTCTGAATGTTTCACACTCTATTGCCTTCTGTGAGGTACACGGAAGCCCTCCACGGAAGGGCTGTGCAATTGTTTTTAATGAGGCTAAATCACTTCATGTTTCTTAAAATACTGTAATCAGATTACTTCTGAATCAAAGCTTTTCTTTTTGCAATGAGAAGAATATCTCACAAGATACTTACTTGTTTCTGTGACTGAATAAATAGGATGTAACCAAAATAGCTTCCACATTTAGACACTGTATATATAAGCTTTTAAAACGGCTTTTCCTGTGAATTCTTGTTGCCATTCCTGACGTATCAGAGTTATTGATGATTCCTGAGCATCTGAAGCAAAACTTCCTAGAAGCCATAGTGGAAGATGGCCTGTTCCCTTTAAGTTTTTTCCTGTCTCAAATGATGAAATTAGACTGAAAAGGCAAAGGCAGAGAAGGGTAGGCTCTTGCATCAATCCAAGCTTAGTATTTTTGGGGTTCTTTGGTGAGGAAGAGGTGATGATGGTGTTTCTCATTGGTTTTCCTTGAGACCGACTGAGTTCATTAGCTTTCCCAGGGGAGCCACTGAAGTTTCAGAGCCCAGCCCTTCCCCTCTGAGCGCGTTTTATTGGTTATCTGTCCCTTTGGTCATAGATAACGTCTCCTGCTTCTCCAGGATGCCCTGCTTTGTGCTCTGGGGGCGATCTGCTGTTTTCCTCTCCTATTTGATTTGATTGATCTGATTGATTTGATGAGGTGAAATGCAGCAAACTAAACTCACGGTATCAGACCTCGTTTGCTCTCTCTACATACAGCCTGGTTCTCACTCCAGTTGAGGGGAGCAAGTAAGAAACTTAGCAGAAACTGAGTTCTTTGGATTCTTTTAGTAAAACTCTGATCTATTTGCAATGTTTGTAGTTTTTAAAAAAAAAACCCAAACTGTAACACTGCTGGTTTCCACACCGGAGTGGGAGAATTGTCCAGTGCTTGTATACAATTACAGAGACTGCTCTGTTTCCTTCTCTTCTTTCACTTCCTTGCCAATTTGTGTGGTTAAAGGGCACTGACAAAAAAATCATAAAATCAGGTTTTTGTGCCTTGAAAGTGTAGGCAGAGTTTAGGCCTCTGTCCTTTCAGCTCCGTGCAGTCATGAGGGCGGGAGGGAGTTGCGTGGAGCTTATTCAGAATAATGTAAAAAGGATGTCTGAACTATTGCCTTGAACAGGAGATTATCCCCATTTCCACCCCATTGACAAGCTGAAGACTTGGGGTTTTGCTTTTTTTTTTATTTTTTTATTTTTTTGCAGTTTAAGGTAAAAAGTTGATAATGAGTCTCAAATGTCTTCAGTGAATTTTTTTGTCATTTGATCTTGGTTCCCTGAATGAAGGAGAAACCAGACAAGCTGGAGACAATTCATTTATCCATAGGACTGAGAAAAGCCTTCATGACTTGTCTTGTAGTAATCCTGACTCAGATTGTTGGGGAAACTACCAGGAAATTCCAAATGTTACATATTTTGGAGAAAACAGTGTGCTAATTGAGACTATTTCTGACCTTGGTGTATCAGAGGAGGCTGGTTTTGCTCCTGTCCCTCCCGTTAACCACGTGCTGCAGAAATGAGGAGGTTTTGAAAAGCCCTGAGTAATTGCTGCCCCTGTTGTGGGTGGTCCAAATGGCATCTTGCAGCATTTACCTGAAATGCAGTCTCATGGATAAATGCTGAATTTTGTCAGCTGCCTGGAGGTGTTTATGTGCTAAGCTTGGTTACCCACTGTCTCCAGATAACGGGGAATATCTTTATGAATATAGGCTTGGGGTAACCGAGAACACTTACTTTGTAATTAAGCTTTTTCGAAACAGAGCTTTGCTTTGAATTGTAAGGAATTTTGAAATAACTGGGGTTGTCCCAGGAATTTAAAATATTCATTAGACTCTCCTGGAACAGGAGAGAAATAAACTCTCCTGTTATGTGTCTCTGGTGCAAAGAAAGGAGCGATTTAATTTGTAGTATTTTTCCCACCCGCAAGCGAGACACGGGAAATTTTTCTTGTCTTTTTTTTTTTGTCTCTTAAACCAGCAGAAACCTGTGGGTATCGTGCAGGTCTGGAGGAGTGGGAGGCTACAGGTGTCCCCTCTCTGCCATCGAGCTGCAGAGCTACTGCAGTGACAGCTTCTCAGCAAACAATATTTGCTGGGTAAACCCGGCCGTAGAGCTTTCTGCTGCTTCCCCTCTGTTTCCAGCTTAATGTTCTGAATTTGACAGGCTGGGGAGGGGGAATATCATGTGGGTGCACCATAATCTGTCTCAAATTGCTTTTAACAGATACTAAAATAAAAGGGAAAGTGATCCAGGCCGTGCCAGCTCATCACCCGTGTTCTGGTTTAGGTTTGTTGCTCCCTGTTCTCCTGGTGTGTGGAGCTGGGGTGTCTGCAGCAAATCCTGCATCGCTGGGCACAGCCAGGAACTGGGGGCATCACGAGTGCCAGGACCACCCTTAGCTTGAAAGGACAGACAGAACCTCACACAGGCAGACACACGCAGCTGGTCGAAAGCAAACCAAAGCTGTCTTTAAGGAATAGGCAGAAAGAGAATAGAGTTAAAATGTGAAGAAGGAATGCTCGTCCTCAGCAGGGCTTTTATGCATTATACCTGGTTTGACTTGATTGAGAAGAGCATTATTCACATTATAATGCAAAGTGTTCCCTCTTCAGTAGCTGCAGGAGGACTGTAAGGTTCAGAGTGACTCATGGCTTTGGGAGATCCTGTTTCCTTTGCCTTTTTAAATTCAGAACATAAAGCCCACTTCTAAGGACCTAATTTCTTTTTCACAGGAACATTTGCCAGGTTCCTTTAAGCCATCCTTGGGCACAGAGGCTCATGAATAATTCAAAAAACTGATGATGAATATATACTGCAATTGGTCTCTCTTATAATAAACAGAATGTTTATGTCCCTTAATCTGTAAAGATTGGTTTGAAACTGTAGAATGTTTCTTTATATTTAGAAATACCATCTTATGCGTAGATTTCACTTCTGAAAATTCTTTACATTGAAAATGAAGGAGCTTCACTGGATTGTTGTTGATTTGTAGGACAGGACAACATTTTGTTAGGTGTTCTCCAAACAGATCAGGAAGACAATCCTAACGATAGGGAGCTCCAAGCTTGTGCTTTTCTTCCTGATTTGCCCAGCAAATGATTCCTCAGATGGAAGATGGAGGAAGAGCTGGGGCTGGGGAAGAGGTGTTTTGTACAATCGAGATTTGCTGTTGTGACTTCTGCCCGTCTCCTTCTTACCTCTGGAAGAGCCAGAAGCACAAGTCTCGGGGTCACTTCTTAATTCCAGCTGGAGCAATTTACCGTTTGCCTTGATAAACCTTTCCCTGCAGTTCAGGTTGGAAGCCAAATGCTTCCCCAATCACACTCTGAAATTGTTGCCCGGTGCGGCTCCGCGCTATTAAAAGATGGCCAGGCTTAACCCCAGCGGTGGGCGAGCTGGAGCCCGTCACTGGGACCTATTACATGTCCTCAGTGGGAGGGCTGGGAACGGTGTTTACAGGCTGTTTCTAACCTCGTGGAGCAACGGGGAGGCGAGCGAGGTCTCAAGCCTCTTGCCCTCCAAATTTGTACATGTTCCAGCTCTGGGCATCTGTAGGCAGCCAGCCCCTCCAGCCTGGCTCCATCTGGAGTTCCTCCTGCCAGAGCCTGCCTTAGGTACACAGGGATGATTTCCAGCCTCTCTGCCCAAGTGAGGGGCAAGAATGAACCCCAAATAGTGTCACTCAAGCTGTAACAACAGGAGGATGTTCACTCGGGGTTGGTTTGTTTGTTTTGGTTTTTTTTCCTGTAAGCACTCCAGATTTTCTAAGTTCAGAGTTGATACCAAAGTGCTTTTGGGGACTGGGAATATAAAAGCTTGATGTCACTGCTGGCTCCTCCTCCAAATTCTCCTGGGTTGGTCCGACCCACAGTCGTTCCAGAGCTGAAAATTCTTTGTGAACGTTACAACCCTGGTGGTGATACACGAGTCCAGCTGATGGGTTTGCTATCACTGAGCATCTTCCCAATTCCTTTCATCTTCCTAAGCATAAATCTGACTTCATAGAGTTGTCAGTTTCCATATAACTAGATGGGGAACCAGTATATACTCTTTATTTTAAAAATTTTTAATCACGTAATTTATTACTTGAAGAAATTCTAGTTTCTATTTATTACTTGAAGAGATTCTAGGTTTTTCTTTGTGCAACTAAATCCTAGAGACAAGATGCCGTAAACACCCTAGAAATAGGAAGTGCGCACCCAAATAAATACGTTTTAATGCATGAGTTCTTTATGAACTAGCATTTGGAAACTTATTTTAGGAATGTAGGAAAAGGCGCTGTAACTTATATCTCTATTTGAAATTCTACCTGTTTCAAACAGCACCGTGAGAACCCGTAAATGGACAGTCTTTCTTTTTTTTTTTCCTTGCTTTTCCTAGCTTGTACCTCCGTTTAAGCCACAAGTTACATCTGAAACAGATACGAGATACTTCGATGAAGAATTTACAGCACAGATGATAACAATCACTCCTCCTGACCAAGGTAAAGTTTTCCCAGACGTTGCCCACTACGTTCTCCCATCAACCAGAAATAATTCGTTGGGATGTTGCACCGTTGGTCTCTAAAACAGCTAAAATAGCATCGGTTTAAACTTACTGGTTTTCTGTATTATGTATTTGACCAGGAAGTTGGTCGAATGATGTGAAACTTTCCCCACGTCTTTCCAGTTTGGGAAATGAAAAACCTGGTTTAGAAGACGGTGAAATTGTTGGCACTCTAGTGTTTTCCAAATCTGCACATGAGACTTGCAGGCACGTGTCTGCTCTCACACTGTGTGTGGAGGCAGTTGAGGATGGGTTCATGTCCATATTCGATCCAAATCTGCTTTATTTTCAGGGTAGGTGAGCGTGTTTGATGCTCTGAAACAGCCAGAACACTGAGTATGGATTTAAGCAATGCAGCTCCTGGCAATTTTAAATGGACATGGGAACAACTGTTTTCCTACAATAGATCTTCTGGGATGCCCATTTAATGGGCTGAGATTTAAGGCTTCTTGTTTCTTTGTCCTTTCAAGTTGTGGAAGAAAAAGGGAGTGGTGAACTTATCCGAAATAACTTTAATTTGCATTATCTCATTGTTTGTTTACTTAAAACCAAAAAGGTAGCAAATGTTGTTTACTGTTGTTTTCTGGTTTTTTTTTTTCTTCCATGTTTCAGATGACAGCATGGATTGTGTAGATAACGAGAGAAGACCTCATTTTCCTCAGTTCTCCTACTCAGCCAGTGGAACCGCTTAATGTTTTGCAACATTTTCCTGTTCAGAAACAAAAGAGACTGCATTTTGGGGACCTTACTTCGATTCAATGGACACTAGAGAACTTTCTATATTATCTGAATTACAAACTGTGTTTGTATTACGATTTAGATGAATTTGTAGGAAGCCTCACAGATTCTGTATTTAAAACAATTCTTTGATGCATTTTTTGAGAAGGAAAACAAATCCATTCTTAAAGTATTACGTCAAGGCTTTTACGCTGAATGACCGTAGGTTTTTAAGGATATACACCAAAACTGTTTACTTTAGAAATAATTAAGGTATTCAACATATCAGCAACTCTGACCAGAAAAATCCCCTTATTTTATTTATTTCATACAGTTCATTATCTAAATATAGAATCTGCACTCTGAACAATTAGATTTATATAGGAAGATATAAGACTTTAGTAGCTAGTGCAATAATATAAGCAACAAAAAGTGAACAAACTCTGGAGGGTTAAGGTTCAAACTCATTTTGGACAGCAGTGAAGTGTCATCCAACTCCAGAAAAACCGCCTGTAGGAACAGCATTAATGGCCTCAGTGAGGTAAATCAAAAAAGCAAAAGTTATTTTTGTTATAACATCTGCTCCAAGACATGACATATCGACCCGGTGAAACCGCCGCCTCGTACAGATGAGTATTCCATTCTAGACAGTGCGTTTAATGATTCCATTTGCTTAGAATTTAGGAATATTTCATGAGATTGGCTTCTCAGAACCTAGAAATGGCTTGATTTACCCAACCCGATATGAAATGCAACAAGGCAAAATCACCCACTTTCACCACGGTATGAAAGTACCATCCAGGTCGAAGTGAGAAATCAGCTTAAACGAGTGAGTCAACCAGACAGAAGTCCATTTTGGCACTGAAGTAATGACTTGTTGCCGCTTTTTGGGGTTTGTTTTTTTTTTTTAATGAAAAGATATATGAATATATATAAACACTTAATGATTTTTTGCGTCATGCCAGATCATTTCTTCTTTCTTGAGTGTGCATTAAAGGTATCGGCCGACGGTTCGTGGTGCCTTCTCACTCTTGAACATTCACTTTAATGATGTCTCCCATGTATAAGAAAAAACCAACTAGGTTGAAACTTCATATGTGTTTTGAATAATAATGGTGTTCAAAAAGTGGATTTTTTTGTTTGTTTTTCATTTTTAATCTTAGTGGAAAATTCCCCACACCCTATTTTTGTTGTATCATGTTTCTTTGTAATTTTCATAAAAGCAGTCTTATTCTGTCTCTGCTGCCAATGAATTTATTCCATTGTAGGTTGCGTTCTCTTGAATTGCTTTTTTTTTGTTTTTCACTCTCTTGACTGTATAAAAAATGATGACATGTACTGCAGTTAACTGGCATTTAATTTTTTTTTATTTGAAAGGGAGTATGTTATGAAAACCCTCGCTTCCCCTTTCCATCAGAAACTGCTGTGTTTGCACAGAGAGCCCATCATCTTCATTATTTTTTTTTTAATTTTTATTTTTTAACAACATTCAACGCTAGTATTTCTACTCATGATATGAAAGTTGCCCTCCAAATACTTAAATAAAAATTGCTTTAACAAGTTAGGTTCTTATTTCTTGTGCTAGGAGCCTTCTGAATCTCGAGCCCTAGGATCACATCGTGGAGGGATTTGGGCTTTTCAGCCCCTCCTGGGTTGTTTCATCTCTGTACGGATCGTTACGGGAAGATAATTTTGGCAGATGTTTGTTAAAAGGAATACACCCTGGGCCAGAAATAAGTTTGTCTTGAGGTGAATGAATGAGGGTGGGCCTCGTTTTGCTGTCCTCCTGATGCTGGTGAGGTTGTTACTGAGGCCCTCACCTTCCAAGGTATTTCTGATCCCGTCACCGGGGCCGGTGGACAATAAATAACCCTGCATTTCCTTTCTAGGGACTAACGGTAATCGCTTCGGGGATGCACGAGGCTGGAATGTCCTTTTTTGAACAAGAATACAGAAAAAGGTACCAGAAGCACAGAAGTCGCAACTGTAAGCCCTTAAACATCCAAAACTTTTCTATGGTTTCAAGGAATTGGCCGTAATTCCCAGCAGAATTTCCTGCAGGCCGGATGCCAGGGGGGAAGGTGAAAGAAGGGCTCTGTGTCTCATTTCTGCAGGTCTTCTCCTCTCCTACCTTTGCTCCCAAGCCTTCTCCTGAGTTTGGAGCCAGCCCGGGGACATCCCAAGCCCCAACGAGTCCTGCTGAGGCTGGTTTTCTCTCAGAACAGTATTTTTCTGCCACTTGTTGCTAATGGCTGTTTGGTTGATTCCTTGGTTTCCAGTAGGGGGAGAAAAAAAAAAAAAAAGCTGCCAAAAAAGGCTGGGAATCCTGGTATTGTTAGGGAGGTGTGAGGGTGAACCTCCCCTGAACTCAGGGTCTTCTGGAGATTTCCCCTCGTTTTGCCTGTGATTATTTGAAATGCCTTGTCTCTCACCTCTGGGTGAATAATTTCCAGTGTTACAGCTGTCTACCTGCAAACCTGAAGTGTCTTCTTTATGATTTGATTTAGCCCAGAAAATCCTATCCCAGAAGCCTGTGACCTGAGTGTCATTCACCTCGGCTCGCTTTTGTACCGTGGAAGCAGAGACCGCTTCAATCTTGCCTTTAACTTTTTTTTTTTGTTGTTAATTTGAAACTTTTTGAACTCCCTGTACGGCCAAAACCTCCTCGTTCTTCCCTTCTGGCCTTCACAAATGTCATCTGGCTCTGGTGTTGTTCGTGATGGCAAAGGTGGTGCATCCCAAGCGTGGAACACGGGTAGAATACCTATGGTACAGCCCAGGAACTTGGTTGTAAACTCAGAAAAATAGGAAAAAAGAGCAAATAAGTGCATAAATGCAGCTAAAACACTCCCGACGATCCCATTAGGACACACCAGGCTGTTCTGCTCCTTCTCCCTTGAAACTGGGTGCACAACACCACGGTTTGTAACATTCCCAGCTCCTCACAGACTGTGACCTCTCGCTCCCCCCAATAAAATTAACCTTCTTTTTTCTATTTTCCCTCCTGCACCGTCCCCTTTCCCGCAGGTACCCTCCGTGTGCTCTCCGGCTGCAGCTCCCGCAGGCCTCAAGGAGCTCGGCTGCTCTTGGAATAATTCGTTCCTGCTTTTTCCACCCGAGAAGTAATGATGGTAGATTTTGATGAGGTTTGAGGAGAAAAACTTTTCTTTGGGGAGGGGGGGTTGGTAATTTTCTCATTCTCTTCTTTGGGTTGGTTACGTGTGTTTAGAGGCTCAGTACCAAAGCACTGTCGTCTTTATAATCCTTAAGTGTTTGTGCTTTTTTTTTTTTAAAATGAGAGAAAAAACACCCTTTGATTTTTAAACAGGGTACACCCAGTCAGTTGTTTATCCCCAGTAGCAGGATTTAGGGGGGTGGTCCCATCCCAAATGGGGAGTCCTGCAGTGGGAATGCAAACTCCAAAGGAGATGGAGCTGCAGAAGAGAAGCCCCTGCACGTGAAGCACCCCCCATGAGAGCTGTGGGGGCTTCGCTGCCCGAAAAGTTGTGGAAAGGATAATTTAGCAGGAAGGTTTGTTTTTATTTCCCTGTATCTAAAAAGAGCTTTAGAGGTTAAAAAAAAAAACAAAATTGAAGAAGCGGGAGAACGTAAAAGGATCTTGTTTCTTCAGTGTCACAAATTGAGTGTGTTTGTCTTCCACTTTTAGCTCAATTTTCTTAATAACGGGGAGGTTAATTGCCACTAGAAGTAAAAGGAAAAGAACAGGCAGTGCCTGCAGCAAATGGGACCTGATTATCCGCGGTGCAGCTGAGTGAACAGCCGCTCGCTCGCTCCGTCTGATGGGACATATGTTGCATTCTAATCAGGAGGTGACTGGTTGCTTCAGTGTCTGAAATCATTTTAAACCCAACCCGTTTTGTTACAGCGCTCCCTGTGCACCAGCACCACTGCTTCTTATCCTTTTTTTAAAAAAAAAAATTATTTTATTTTTAATTTTAATTCTGGTAACTTCATGGCCATCCTGGTTTTGAGTGTGGGGGTTTCTTTCTTGTGTGTGAAAATACGACTTCCCTCTGGTTTCTCAGCGAGCTCCTAGCTCGCATCTCGGTTTCTCCTTCACCAAAACCCTTCTTCATGTGGTTCTCTGCCTCTTGGAATCATGGAATTGTCAGAGTTGGAAGGGACCTCTAGAGATCATCTAGTCCAGCTCGTACTGCTCACCCCGTTTTCTCTAGACATGGATGCCATTAACTTCTTCCCGTGTCTAAGTGTGACCCCGGTCTATGCTAAGTTTTTGCAGAAAAGGACCTGGGGGTGTTGGTCGACTGTCGGCTGAGCAGGAGCCAGCAGTGTGCCCAGGTGGCCAAGAAGGCCAACAGCATCCTGGCCTGTGTCAGGAACAGTGTGGTGAGTAGGACTCGGGAGATGATTGTCGCCCTGTACTTGGCACTGGTGAGGCCCCACCTTTAGTGTGGTGTCCGGTTTTGGGCCCCTCACCACAAAAAAGACATTGAGGTGCTGGAGCGGGTCCAGAGAAGGGCAACGAGGCTGGTGAGGGGTCTGGAGAATTAAGTCACGAGGAGAGGCTGAGGGAGCTGGGGGTGTTCAGCCTGGAGAAAAGGAGGCTGAGGGGAGACCTCGCTCTCCACAACCACCTGAAAGGAGGGTGTAGAGAAGCAGGGCTTGATCTCTCCTCCCAAGTCACAAGAGGGGATGGGACAAGAGGAAACGGCCTCAAGTTGTGCCAGGGGAGGTTCAGACTGGATTTTTGTGTGGAAACGGTTATGAAGCCTTGGAATGGGCTGCCCAGGGAAGTGGTTGAGGCACTGTCCCTGGAGGTATTCAAAAGTCGGGTTGATGTAGTGCTTAGAGACATGGTTTAGTGATGGTTTTTATCAGAGTGAGGTTGATGGTTGGACTAGATGATCTTAAAGGTCCCTTCCAACCCAGGCAATTCTAAGATTTTGTTTTGCATCTTCATCAGGTCTTTGAGTTCAAGGTAATGACTGCACAGAAGCAGTTGCTCTGTTTTCTGAATTCTGAGGCTCTCAAATTCTGCACATTTTTAAAATAATACATAACTTTCACCCTGCAGAAGATACTGCAGTTAAGAGTACAAGAGTGAAAATTCTTCACAGAAACAGAGGAGACACAATCCCACCCCAAATATTGTGGTCTTTAGTTAGTCATAAACTCTCCCCTGCCTGTTTTCTTGCACTGTTACGTTCTGACCATACCGATGCTGTTGGCCAGAAAACTTGTGTAGAGCTGAGAAATCCTATATTGGAATAAAAATATGGTGATTGTCATCTTCAGGAGAGTGCCTGGGAATTCATTGAAACTGGATGAAAATAAGGAAAATCCATGCTTAAACATTCTAGTGTTATGGGGGAAAAAAAGCAAAGCTGGTAATACTGTGCTTCCTTCAGCTTATGGGAGAGCGATTGGAAGAAATTGGGGTTTTTTTGAGGGGATCAGGGAGGGGCTCTGGGCTGGAGGAGCTCCAGAAATCCCCGCAGACAATCCCCTCGGTCTGTCTGAGGTTCTGTTTCATGGGTCAGTCCTGGATTTGGGAGCCCGTCGGTGTGGTTTTTTTCTCTCTCTGGTGTGTATTGATACTTTGAGACTGACAAGACCTGGGGACTGTTTCCATACAATTCAGGTGGCCTTGGCATCAGACGTGCTTTGAGTGTGAATCCCACCCTTTTCTCATTTCCTTCTATGGCATCGGTCCTGCTCATCCCGAGTTCACTGCACGTTCTGCTCAGAGTCTCTGTGTCTTTGTTGAATTCATACACGTTTTGTTGTATTACACTTTTGTGAGTAATTTTCTCAGGGCTATGAAAAATACATGGTGTCCTGGTGGATTGTCACTTGCTGAACTGGAGGGTGTCAGCACGTCCCCTGAACACCAACACCTCTCCTTGTGTTGCTCGAGGTGGGTGCAGGGAGGCTGGATTCTCTAGGGTTCCTCTTGGTGTGACCAGGAGGAAAAACCCCTGCCCTGGGCAGGGACACCTCCCACCAGCCTGGCCTTGAGCCCCTCCAGGGATGGGGCAGCCACAGCTTCTCTGGGCAACCTCTTCCAGTGTCTCTCCACCCTCAGAGTGAAGAATTTTTTCCTAATTCTTCCCTCTTTCAGTTTAAAACCATTATCCCTGTTCAAGTCCCTCCCCATCTCTCCTGGAGCCCCTTTAGGGACCAGAGGGGGCTCTAAGGTCTCCCCGGAGCCTTCTCCTCTCCAGGCTCAACGCCCCCAACTCTCTCAGCCTGTCCTTGCAGCAGAGGGTCTCCAACCCCCGATCATCTTTGTGGCCTCCTCTGGACCTATTCCAACAGGTCTGTGACCTTCCTGTGCAAAAAGTTCAAAACATGAGCCCTTTGATGAACTTTATTAATGAAAAATGGAGTGAGGCTCTATTTGAGATGGCTGCAGCACAGGGTAAAGCTTTCCCTACGAAACGTTTAGCTGCTGCAGCTCTTCCTTATTCTGATACCACCGGGGGAAATGAACCTAAACAGGAAGATGGGGATACCTGCCCAGAGTCCAGGAATGAGTATAAAATGGAACTGAATAAAACCAGAGTGGAAAAAGCAAGGTCATTTGGTGCAGCTTTCCAGTCTGCAGTTGCAGAGGAAGTGTAAGAAAGAACAAAATGTACGTATTTACACAGGTCAGGTTGTCATAAATTTAGTGTGTGACTAAGATAAAGGGATTAAACTTACAATCAAGGGAGATACTAAAACTTGCAATCATGTTACCTTTTCCAGAGTTTCACTTTCTGTGCTCGTTTGCTCAGCTGTTAAGGAAGTGGAGATCAAAGATGACTCCTTGTTTAAAAATTATATTTTTATTTTTTTTTAAATTCTAGGATGCAGCAAACTTGAGTTGTGACAAGGGTGATGCTTCCTGTTCTGCCCAGTAGTTTTCCAGGTAACTTGGAGAAACTTGTCACACCTGTGCTTTGTTGGAGGGAGGTGAGGTGTTTAATGTTACAGGAAAGGGCTGAGATTGAGGGATGAAGTCAGCTTTTGAGGGACACGGCCTCATCTGAGGTTCCTCTCTGCAAAATCCTAGTGTTGACTTTCTTTTCAGTTTAATAAGCAATCTCTCAATAATGGTAAAAAATACAGGCAGGTGTTATGAGGAAGGAAAAGTCAGGGGTACTTTTCAAACATGGAGAAAACCCTAGATCTAAATACACCTATTTCTCTAACAGGCTCAGCTGAAATCGTCACCGGACCAGGACGTGTGTGTGCCCGTGTCTAAGGGGTGTGTGACAGGGACAGGGGGGCTGGTGGAGGCTCTGAGCACTGGGGAAGGGAGGCTGTAGCAGCACAAAGAAACTTCCAACTCCCCATCTGGAAAAATCCCCCCAGGAGCCCAGGCCCTGGCAAGGCCCTCTGTCTGTGCCACAGCGCGGGTCTCCTCCCCTGGTCCCCCCTGCCCAGAGGCTGGGTGGCACCTGCAGAGACCAGGCTGCTCCTTTCTGTCCCCTCTCCTTTTTTAGCCAGTTTTGTCTGAATTCCAGTTCTCTTTATTTCATCTTTTGACTTCTTCCTTCCCCTGTCTCTTCCCAGCAGACAAGGAACAATGGATTCCTTCCTCTTCTCCTCCCTGCCTTCTCTGGCTTTTTTATACTTTCTTGCAGATCTTCTGCAGGGCCTGGAAGGGTGTGTTTTGAACTGACATAATACCTCTTACTTTAAAGAATTATTTTCTCTTGGGCAGCCTCCTGGTGCTGGATGTTCCCTGGTTGGCTGTGGAGACTCCAGAGACCCAACATACACTTAAGCTCCCTTTTAAATTGTAAAAGAAACCTGCAAGATCCTCTTCCCTTGGACTCTCAGAGAAGGGCAGATCTAATGAGCAGAAGAAGGTTGGGTAGTTAAAGCCTGGAGTGTGGTCCTTCCTTCTCCCACCACCACTACCTGGTGTGGCTCAAACTGGGGGCAAGTCCTGGCCACAGGGTGAGTCAGGCTGTGCCCGTTGCCAGGCTGGGTGTGGGTGGTGGCTTTCCTAGAAGATAAAAAATACTGAAGACAAGCAACTGTTTGACTTTAGGGATGGATGTATTAGCTGTACTCTGTCAATGAAATATTATTTTGGATAACAGTTCCTTAACCTTGTGAGGCCAGGTGAGTTAATTTTGTCACCCGACCCAAATCTATGGGACCACTTCACATTGTCCACAGATAGAGAGTCTTGACTGATGTGTTATGGCATGAAATACTGAGCTTACCAGAGCATGTCTCCCGTTGAGTTGTAAAATGATTTCCTATCCCTACTGCTGTTTTAAACATTCTTTCTGCTGCAGAAGCACCTCTTTCTTTGGTACAGGTCGAAGGGAGGCAGTGGCTTTCAAAGCACCACCCTGCTCATCCCTTACCATCTGGCATCCATTTCTGGTCCAGGGCATCCTTACATTTGTGGGGGTTTCCAAGCTGGTAAACGTAAGAAACCTGGGGAAAGCAAAACAGACAGTTGTGCTGCCCTTTATCTAACTTATCTTTTCATTGTGGTATGAACTATCAAGTTTAGCTTACCCAGAGTTCTCTAGAAAAATACCGTTAAATCCCTGATAAGACATTGAAATTTGCTGATGGAAGACATTTATAGATTTTCTTTAAAACTTTTAAGAATTCTTCAAGATCTGGGGAACCAACCCCAACCTTCTTCAGCATCTTTGGGTTCCCAGCCTCAGGCTGGTGCCTGGAGATCCTGAGACCTAGTTAATCCCCTTTTCTAACACTGTGAAAGTCCAACAGTCCAGCTCAACAAAAATATTCTTGGACAGAAGACTTCATGATGTCCTTTCCTACCCTGCTTCTCCAGAACCACCGAGGCTTCCCGTCTCTAGCACCCACCCCTGGTTACCCCCTGGGAACCCACTGGTCTAAGAGGAACTGTGGGGAGGTCCTGCCAGGCAGCTCCGTGGAAGTTGCCCAAGAGGTTTCAACACCCTGTTCCTGGATGAGCCCGTCCCATCCTGTAGTGACCCTGCTTGGCTCCAGCTGGTCTGCAGATGCTGCTTCAAAATAAAAATCAAGACAATATAATCTCCATCTCGCTCCCTCCTCCCCGTTATTTAGGCACCAAATACAAACATACGGACTCCATAAATTCAGTTGTGAATGGCCTTGTGTTAAATACTCAGCCAAAGCCATGGTTATCATTAAATAATGACAGCACTGGATGTGTAACACAAATTCTATGCAGGATGAGCCCCTCAGCTGTGTAGCAGCTCCCTTTGCCTGGTGACACCGGGCTGATTTACACCAGGGTTTGGGGCTTGGCGTGGGTGCCAGCAGCAAACTGCTGCAAAACCAAGGAGGCAGCCCCACCACCCTCTCACAAACCTTCAAGAAGTGTTCTTGCAGCTCACAAAACTCTGAATGGTGTTCTGTGGTGCGTAGGGTACAGGAGAGCAAGTCTTTCAACAAGCCTATGACATCATCAAGAAGGTATCCACGGCTACGCAAACCAGGCTGAAACAACTGAAACGAAATACTGCTGGAGAGGTTTAAATATAAACCGACTCAAAAGCATGCAAAGAAAGAGCAGTTTTGCTGCAATAAACCCCCCCCACACACACACACCCACCCCCCTACTGAAACTTTCCTGTAATTAATGGTAAATTCTTATGTACAGTTGAGGTATTGGCAAAGCTGTCTGAGCCGTAATGAAATTTTAAAGCACATTATGTAAAAGTAAGTATCAAAATAATGACCGTAAATTCATGTCACACTTTCCAAGCAGCTCAGTTCATAGCACTTGTGCTTGTGTGGCACGGGAGCAGACTGCCCAAACCCACTCTGGCGGGGTGCTGCGGGGCACTACAACTGAAGTGATTCATGCAGGCAGCTGCTGGAGCTGCTGGTGGTGGGGTTGTGAAAAAGCTGATGGTGCCAAGTGCTGATCTAAGAGAACTCAGATCTCCACCAGCCGGCTTGGCTCAGAGGAGTTGCTGAACAACAGATGGGAGCATGAGTTAAGCAAACTAAGAGAATATTCTGAGCAGAGGAATAAAGTTAAAAGCTGAATTTCTTGAGAAAATACAAAGAACGAGTGCTGAGGTTTGAACTACTTTTTGTGTCTGAGTGCTGAAAGGGTGGTCTCATTTCTGACAGGGCTCCTGAAGCACTCATAATAGGAAGTTTTTAACGGGCAGAAGAGGTTCCCTGTGCAATTAATACTACAGACAGCTCAGCTACAGCTCAAAGCCACAACTCGTGCACTTTGAGTTCTACTTGCACCATAAAACACAGCCAAAGACACCTGACATGAAGGAAGAGATGAAAGAACCTCAACTCACGTCATTGGGCAGCAGATTCCAGCTGCAGTGAAGGGCCACCATCGTGACCTTCAACGATCTCTGCAGCAGAGCAGGGACAGCACAGCACTCCCACAAACGGAACGTCTCTCCGTAGCATCAGCGCGGAAGGGACAAGGTCAGTACAAGATGGAAGCAAAAAAAGGTTACAGCAGTGATCCCAAACACCAAGCTGTGGCTACACGGAAGGGCGTGGAGCTGGAAGGTACCGGTGACGAGGGAAAGACTCTCTACCTTGGTTTACAGTAACTGCCACTTCTTGGTCTCACTGAGATGGTGAGCTCCAACGTTGGATAGGTCAGCTATAACCAATCCAACATAGGTTATAATACCCTATAAAGATATTTTCAGGATTTATAGATGCTCTTGTTGAGCAGTGCTGATACAAAGCCATGAATGAAGCAGTTTTCTATAGGATTTCTTTACTCCCCCCAGGGGCTGAGTCAGAAAGCTCCTGTGTTCACTGGCAAACCTGAGCAGTCGAAACACACAGGTATCTCCCCCAGCTCTGTAACTGCACCCAGCTGAGACCAACCTCTCTCCTCCTCAGAGGAGTGAGGATTTCCAGACCAACGTGGGGTTAAACCACAGCAAAACAGGCAACACGGTACGAAGTATCTGAGCTGACTTTCTTCTTTTAGTGTTTTTGTGGGGAGACTGAGAATTTGCACAGGCTATAGATTTTCAGCCTTACGTTTTAATTCCTTATATTGTTAATCCAAGATGACTACAGTCCCAGGTTTCTAAGCTTTTTTTTTACTGGGTTTTAAAATATTTTAAAATCTAGTTTAGGGCAGTAAATAACCTTGCTCTCATGGAAAGAGAAATCAGAACAATCAGATTACTCATTTAGCGAGGTATTACTCAGTGCAAGAAAGTGTGGGAGAATCAAGCTCCTAAAATGAAACTTGTGGGGACTAAGATACATAAAAGTGCATTAATTTTTGTATGTAAAAGTGACTTGGTTGAATTATTCTTTAGGCTCAGGAATCTATAGTCTGCAGAGTGCTGTGCTCTACAGCACAGCCCACAAAAACACTTAAGGATATGAGTAAGTTTCATCATATCAGTAGTTCTAGCAGAGTAAACAGGATGTAAGAGTGGACATTTTCAGACCACATATCATTTTACCAGTTCCTCCTTTCTGACAGCTCCCAGTAATCGATGCTTAGGGGAACCAAGGAAGAACGCAGCAGGTCTAGGAGTGCAGAAGAGTTTCAACAGTTCCATAAATTCCTAAGGGAACTCAAAAGCACCGTACGTGAATGCACAGCTTTGGAATCCCAAGAAAAGCCATAAAATGCTCTGAAGGCCACAGACGTGCCCTATCTGTGAACTGGAAGTCATCAGGCTTCCTGTCTGCTGAGGTCGGGTCATCAGGACCAGTAAAGCCTCCATGTGGCCCAGTGACACCTCTGGATTTCACACAGGAAAGAACCAGTACTGCCTCTGCTCCTGCAGCCCAACGGGGTTTGCCTTCAACACAGCAAGGACACATCAACTTGGGTGCAACCAGGCCACCCACGTCCTTATCTACAAAGCTGTTTCCCAGTCAGTCAGCACCTGGCCCAGGCTATGGATGGAGAGACCATCCCTGGGTCAGGACCAAGGTCAGGCCAACCAGCCCCTAATTCCTCAAATTGTTCTCTTCAAAGAATGCCATCATCCTCCTCTTTTTCTTAATCCTCAGGACCATCCCCCAGTTGCTGCTGCTATTCAAAGGTGAGGGACAGCCCTCCAGTGCCATCATCCTGCTCGCTCAGAACCCCCCAGCACAGTTCAAAGTCCAGCTTTACAGTCCCACAGAAACCACCAAACGCTTTCCCATCTTTATGAGAAGGAACTTGAGTGCAATACGTTCATTTAACACAACAAAATGTTTTTTGAAGGGGATATTTTAGAAGTCCCCCTCCGCCCACTCTCCCTCCCCTGCTCTCCCCCAAAACTAGCACTCTTCATTACAACAGGATCAATCAAGCTGGGAGAACTTCAGAAAAAAGCAGCTGAGAAAAAAGAACTCGAGTAACGACCTACACAAAACTAACAAAGCGCTGCCACCCTGTGGCTGAAGCGTGAAACTGCTGCTGGAAAGGTAGGATGAGGAGGTGTTTTATCTTAAATCTCTAACTTGAATAAAGTGGATTTCTGCACAAGGAGCCACTGGCGGTTTTCGAAAGGTCGGTGCCAGTTTAAGAGCACAGGAATTTAGAAAAGACCAAGACAGTCCCTGGTGAAACGATGCTGATTTTGACCCCGCTGTGCAGGACATCTGGCCCCACGACCTACAGCAGTGCTTGTCTGGGAAAGAAGAAATGGAAAAACATCTGTATCTCACAGAGTAAGTGACAACAGAACAAAAGAGAAGGGAATCATGATTTCAACTAGGTAAGAAAAAATGTTTAAAAAAAAAGAAATACAATTAAATAAATCCTAAGGTTTAAAGGAAAACTTGCAACCATAAAATGTTTGAGCAGCAACAACTTCTGCAAGAGATAAGTAATAAAACAGCTATCATTTGGTTTTAATGGAAATCACATCCATGAGGACTAAAAACTTGTAATAAAAGTGTAAGCTGTAATAATTTGATTCCAGCTGAGGCTTTTCCTTAAGGAGAAAAAACAGCACAGCAAAATCCCAGAATGCACAACACCAGCAAATATCATCAAAACTTGTATTACAATGGTAACAGTTCAAAATGCAAACCAAGCGACTGTGCAAAGTATGATATTTCAGTATCTTTAGAAACAAAGAAGCTACACAAAAGAAAAAGATACAAGAGTGATGTATGAACTGTGACGGTCATTAAAATATTGTAGAGTATTTTTATACTCATTTGATCACTTTCACCCAACCGCAGCCTTCTCCAGGCTGAAGAACCCCCAACTCTCTCAGCCTGTCCTCACAGCAGAGGGCTCCAGTCCCCTGAGCATCTTCATGGCCTCCTCTGGACCAGTTCCAACAGGTCCATGTCCTTCCTGTGCTGAGAACTCCAGAGCTGGACACAGTGCTCCAGGTGGGGTCTCACCAGAAAGGGGTAGGATCACCTCCCTCCACCTGCTGGTCACACTCCTTTTGATGGGTATCAAAAATATCAAATTGAAATAGCTAATAGTTACACCATCTGCCACGGTGAAACAGCATCACAACTAACTGAAAGTTACAAAGAAGCACTATACATTGGTTTGCACACATATGTTGTAGGTGGGATTTTAATATTAGTTATTTTTTGCTAGGATTCAATTTTTTTTATCCAGTCTAACCTTGTCAAAACAAAACCATCATGTTACTACTAATTGCACAGTGAAAGAGAGAATTATGTATTATTTGCAACACTGGAATCTGCTGCTTTCAGACCAATTCACCTAGAAGTGATACTTGAGTGTTTTCAAAAGAATCAGACCTAACATACCTAGGGACAAAGAAACAGTTTCCATTTCTAATTCCTGGTGGCACCTCTTCAGAAAAGATTCCAAAGAGTTAAACAATTTGTAGATGCTGCTGCTTCTTTGTATCTCCCAGCCCAGGGTAGCAAATGTAGCATAAATGTCTTACCCATGTTCATAAAGGAAAAAAAAATATATATGTATAAAAAAAAAAAAGGACATCATCTTTCACTTACACCTAAATAACTTCATTTTTGTGCCCTGTCCTGAGATAGAACACAAGTGCATCTTGTCACCAGCTGCCCAGAAAGAAGAAAAAGGTTATGGGTTGGCCACAGATCAGGGTCTAATGGTGTGACACTAGAAAGGAGGGGGAGAAGGCTGGGTGTTGGCTGTGTGAAACAAAAGTCCTACCAGTCATACAATGGCATTGTTATATTTGTGTCCTCATTTAGGATTAATTTTTTAAAAATTATTAGTAGGGCGTCTGGATCATTTGTGAAATGGCTCATGTTTCTCTGGTAAAACAAACATGTTTCTGGTCTGCAAAACATAAACAATTACTCGGTGTACACAGGACTAAAGTTATTTGTGTAACTACCACGTCTGATCCACCCACCACCAACACACCACTGAGGGACACACCTGATGCATCAATGCTATCGGAGGAGATAACTCCAGGGTGTTTGATTGTCTTGCTGAAATTCTTCATAACACTGTGTAGATTGCAGATACTGGAGACTGCTGAAGTCATCTACCACCTCAGGTTGTCCTCAAATGAGTATCTGGTATCTCTGAAACTATACATTTCTATCATTTACTCACACATTAGGCTTTAAAGAAATGGGTTTATCCTGATCAGATCAGTTGACTTCCTTTTAGATGTAAAACTGTGCTCTTTGAGACTTATTTCCCCAGCAGGGATATACAGGCCACAGAGGTTTCTCAGCCATCTATAAAATCATTCCTGGGAGATATTTTCACCCATCGGGATTCTGGCTCCTCTCCTTCCCTCTGAAACCAGGCAAACTTTGATTTTAGACAATTTGCACTGAATAGAAGGGGAAGAACATATGATAAAAACAAAACACAGTACAAAAAAAAATAAATATAAAGAATCCTGTTCAATTAATAAACCCAACAACTTCTCTGGATCTCCTACGCAGTCCTAGGAGTATCCGATGGACAGCTCTATGACCAGTCAAGGCCTTGTGACTAGGAGTTAATAAGACAAAGAGAACAATCTTGGAACCTCTCACCCAAAAATTCTTCCCTTCTCAGGGTTTTTTTTCTGCAGGCAATATAAAGATTTAAAACCAGTCCCCAGTCCTACCTCCCATTGTTCATCTAAGAACTCCAGACACAGAGCAGGCACTTCCCTCAATAAAGAGATTTGAGTCTTTTGGGAGATAAAAGAACAAGAGAAGCCATTTTTTCCACATCTTCTGAAGCCAGAGAAGTAAAAGAGCTGGTAACCACTAAAAACCCCCCATTTCTTAGATGCATAATGCACCTCCCCAGTGCAAGAGTTGACACACTGTTCTTTGCTCCTCCCAGCCTCTAACCATTCTCTTCCAGCCCTCTTGCTTTTTTCTCCTCCCAGCTCCTCACGGGGTTATCTGTCCAAACAACCACCTTGTTGTCAGGGTCAGGCCAGAGGAAAACAAACAAGAACTTTAAGTCATGAAATCCATGTCATTGTTTACAGAGGACAGCCTTCTATGAAATACAGCAGTGACTAAATCAGCCAAAAAGCCACAGCTATCAACTACTTGGAAACATAAATCATTTGTAAACAACACGTCTCATCTCTCCAGGAGCCTAAAAGCAAAAAAGTATTTTCAGTCTCTCGCCCTCAGGAGAGAATGAGAAAAAGCAGATACACGCTTAAAGGTTTTAGTTTGGAAAATATGCTTGACTGAAAAACATTTTTGTTTACTGCTTAGAGCTTCACATAAAACAAAGACAAGTTTGACAATTCTTTTCTAAAACTAACATTTAAATGCAGTAACCCACAGGTTCTTCCCATTCATAAAACTCAGCTTGGTACCACAGGAACAATGTTTTGACCTGTTCTATGATACCTGGGGCTGGGAACTGCACCAGAGATCTGCCATCATTCTGACTTCATTTTGAACAACTGTAAAAAATGTCTCGTCCCTATCCTCCCCTAAGCCAAACAACAACCAGCCAGAAATCTACATCCATCAGGTGAGCCAGGAGTAAAAGGATTAGCCAGTGTGTACAGTAATTCCACAGAATTATCTATCTCTTCAAAACTGCAATAGATGAAGACTGGAGTAAGAACTAGTAAACTCCCCCATTTTAACAGATCCATCAGCCAGACTATGGCAGCACATGGATGGTTGACCCAGCAGTGAAGCAACCCCACACCCAGACACCCAAAAGGTCAGAAATGCTTTTAAAGTGTCTCTGCAGAGTTATTACAAGGTATTACACTGGGGCTGGAAAGAACATCATCTTGCACCTTGCTGTGGCTGGTACATCCCTACTCAGCAATATCTATCACCCACCCTTTGCTAAAGCATTTACTGTTCTGTTTGCTTAGTTGCAGCACTCTGAAGTGTAAAAATATTTTGTATGCTTTCAACAGCACATCAAACAAAGACATCCCCACAAGAGCCCTAAGTCTCTTGCTTTCATTGCAATGGCCTTGCAATTTCTTCAAATTGAAATGGCTAGAAGGGAGGGCAAGAGGCAAAATCCAAAAAAATTACTCAACGCAAAACATACTAATTACAGTTGAGAAGACTAGGAAGCATGAGTGGCAGACTCCTTTGGGAGTTCAGGGCAAATAATTTGGGAAACAGAGCATTAGCTGTAAGTGCCATGAGAATTTCTTTTTATCCCCCTCTCAAATCTGTTCCCTACAGTCTGAAATCAGCTGCTTAGATCATCATTTTCCTTTCATTAAAGACCACAGTAGTTTTGTCTTACATATGGTTAGTTTGCAAGATGAAAAGGCTGATGTTTTCATTTTTAAACGTCAGTAATCCTAAAATGTTTGTGACAATTAAAAAAAAAACACAAAAAAACAGAAATTGGCAAATTCTCTACTTACAAAAGCCTTTGGGCCTGGCCAGTTTTCCTACTTAGCTCACAAAGGAATTATTCACAGATTCGACAGAGTTGGAAGGGACCTCTAGAGATCATCTAGTCCAACTCCCCTGCTAAGCAGGGTTGCCCAGAGCACATCACTCAGGACTGCATCCAGGCAAGTCTTGAAAAATCTCCAGAGGAGGGGACTCCACAAACCTCCCTGGGCAGCCTGTGCCAGGGCTCTGCCACCCTCAATGTAAATAATTTTTTACTCAAATATGAGTGGATCTTCCTATGTTCCAGCTTATGCCTGTTGCCCCTCGTCCTTTTGCTGGAAACCACTGAAAGGAGTCCGGCTCCTCCAGTAGTTCCCTGTCCTTGAACTGGGGAGCCCAGAACTGGATGCAGTATCCAGTTGTGGCCTCACCAGTGCAGAGCAGAGGGGGAGAATGACCTCCCTCGACCCGCTGGCCACACTTCTCTCTGTGCAGCCCAAGATTCTTTGGCCCTCTTGGAAACAAAGGCACTTTGATGGCTCATGGAGAGCCATCAATGTGTATCCAAAATAGATTTACACTCACCTGGAAGCACAAAAGGAGCAACTGATTCTGATCCCACAAAAATTCATCCTAATGAATTCCGAATTCTGTATCACATAAGGAACACCACGCAAGAGCATGAAGTGGCCCCTTCCAGAAAGGCATATAACAACTATGGAAAAGGAGAAAAATGACTCAAAATAATCTAGGAATCCTCAAAATATAAAAGTTTATTTAGCTACAATATTAAAAAGTACAATATAAAGATATAAAACATAGAAATTCCAAAATTAATTCACATGCTAAAAGGATTAATTGACCAGCAGTGAGGAGGAGACTTCATGAAAGCTATGGACATCTTAGCCATAAAGGCTATTTCATCAAGTTTCAGACCTGAAATATGGAACAACCATTGCAGAGAACTTGCTCTCCCATATCACCATAACTAGGGGAAAAAAGAGAAAACCAAAAGAAACAAAGTCAATGCATCTGCTGTTTCTGGAACATAACAAAGAATGTCATCCTAAATGAACATTCCAAAGAATATCATTATCAATTCTAACCATGGGACTCCTACACAGCACACTCTTTATATCACAGAAATGTTAACAATGATGGCAAAAACTTAAGATTACTCCTCAAGAGTGTATTTGTTTATCACTGGCCAGCATACTATATTGCTGGCAGGAAAATAAAAGGAATTTTTCCCTCCTAGAACATTTAAATGAGAAACTAAACTGAACTTACACTAAGACCAGTTAGACTACATTACACAGGCATTTTATTTTCCATGTTTCAGACAATTTTATTGCTGCTAAAGCAACATGAGAAGAACTCAAGTCCTTCATGTGCATGAGCTAAATATCTGTTGTGTCTTAGAATCATAAAATGGTTTGGGTTGTGAGGGACCTTAAAGATCGAGTTCCAACCCCCCTGTCCTGGGCAGGGACACCTCCCCACTAGACCAGGTTGCTCAAAGCCCCATCCAACCTAATCTTGGACTCCTCCAGGAATGGGGCATCCACAATTTTCTATCACATCTTCTTATCAGGGTGTATATAATTAAAAATTTAAGGGTCACTTACTCGACAGTGGAGCACAGGGAGCAGGTCACTGTGTTACAGCAGCCGCAGAGCCTGCTGCAGTTCTGACAGACAAACCGCTCACACTGCGTACACGCTTCCTTCACATCGGCCGTTCTGACGCACGAGGAGCAGGCCTTGGAAACTCCCACAGGTGGAGCTACTAGGAAAAGGTGATTAAGAAGAAAGGCACTTTACAGAAAAAAAAAAAAACCAAAACAACAAACCAAACCAGAGAAAGCACCTGGAAGCACTGAGAAGCACCCAGCGTGGTAGCACCCACCCGGTGTTATGGCTACAGGTGGCAGCACAACAGGCTGTCAGAGCTGCTTACAGCTGTGCTGTTTTTTTTTTTTTTCCATTCAATAGCAAGACCACTAAAAGAGCATCAAGCGTGACAGTTTGTAAATCATAGAATGGTTAGAGTTGGAAGGGACCTTAGAGATCATCAGTTCCAACCCGCCTTGCACCTCCCACCAGACCAGGTTGCTCAAAGCCCCATCCAGCCTGGCCTTGAACCCCTCCAGGGATGGGGCAGCCACAGCTTCTCTGGGCAACCTGTTCCAGTGTTCTGTTCCTGTTCCAATCTAAATCTCCCCTCTTCCAATTTAAAACCGTTACCCCTTGTCCTGTCACTACACTCCCAGGTCTCCCCAAGGCTCCCTTCAGATACTGGAAGGGGCTGTAAAGCCCCCCCCAGAGCCTTCTCTTCTCCAGGCTGAACAACCCCAACTCTCTCAGCCTGTCAAAAATCCCTCAGTAAAGCTTAAACCTAAAACTTCCTTTAATAAACAATAAAGAACTACGGCGGGAGACACACACACCGCTCGCCTCAGCCGGACCCCAGCGGGGCCACTCACCCTTCCCGGTGACGACGGGCCGCCTCAGCAGCTTTCCGTCGTGGCCGATGAGCAGCTGCCCGCTCCAGCGGCGACCGGCGCCGCTGTCCTGGGCCTCCCCGCCGGCCTCCGGTGAGCGGCTGACGGTGCGGGTGGCGGCGGGGCTGGCGGGCCAGGCGCCCTCCATGTACGCCTGGGCCCCCCTGAAGAGCAGCCGCCGGGTCCTCTCTGCCGGGAGAAGAGGCGAATTAAGGGCGGCTTTTCCCCACAATCTCTCACCCCCCGCCGCCAGGCCCGCGGCGGCCGTAGGGAGGCAGAGGCGGCTCCGGGGGAAACAGGCCGGGGCGGGGCGGCGGCAGCGCTTCCCCCTCCCCTCACCCTCCGCCCCCTCACCGAAGATCTCCCGGCTGTATTCCTCGCCCCGCACACCGCGACTCAACTCCCGCAGTCCTACGCGGGTTTTCAGCTGGAGCGGGGCCGCCTCCCCGAAGGGGTAGGAGCGCTTCGGCATGGCGGGCCCGGTGCCGCCTCCAACTGCCGCCCGCCCGCCCCGGGAAGAGACGTGAAGCGATGGGCGGGGCGGGCCGGCCATGGCGGCGGCGCCTCAGGCCCGGCCCCAGCCAACCCGCCCCTCCCCTCCTCACCCTGAGGTATTTCTGGGCTGATGCCTCCTCGGTTCTTACCGCAAGGAACCGGTCGCTTCATCTGAGGGAGAACCTGGCCGCCCAGGGGGGTTTGCGGTGCCCGCCCGGTCCCGCTGCTCCTCAGGCGCCCCGGCGGCTGGAAGCGGTCGGTCCCCTCCGGGCCTTGGTTCTTCGGGGAAAGAAGTTTCCCCGGCAGGGAAAAGCCAAGCGAGGTTTTGAAACTCGGGTTTCTCAATAAACCCTTTTTCCCCATCAGCCTTTTCCGACTTGTCTTTCTTTATGATGGTCTTGAGGGCTGGTTACCTTTGTGTTCGGGCTCAGGTGGTTCTTCCTAAAACTTAAATGTTTTGGCTGTCTCAATGCTGTAGGAGCAACAAAATGTGAGCGAGTGCAAGAATTCACTTTTTTTTTGAAAACCAGTAGAGAGGTTGGAGGAGGTCTGTCAGGCCAAGGGAGCTCACAGGGGGGGTCAGCAGTGACGGCGCCCAGTGGGGTTTCAGAGACTTACCCTTGGTTTCAATTAAATCACAAGGCTCCCTGAGAGTTTCTGCTGTTATTAATGTCACAGAGAATTACTGAGATTAATTTCCTGTTTACACGTAAACTGTCAAGAGCAGTCTAGGTATCCTTTCACGGATTAAGAGAGTCAGGGTCAATTCTCAATAGCAGTTGGTCTGGTTACTATGTTTTTTTTTTTGAAAATACATTGTTTTTGTCAGGGCAAACAAACTTTAAAACTAGTTGTTGGTGTTCCTGGCAGAATTGTTTGTGTCATTTAAAGAACGTAATCAGTCGGGACAGTTGTATTCCTTCCAGAGACACTTCTGAATTGAAACCTTCACCTTCACCTGTGCTAGGATTCCAGACAAAATCACGACCAAGCTACGGTTGTAATTAACAGTAATTCACAAAAAACCCTTCGGAGCTGCAAAGCCTTGCTCCTGCCAAGCTTTCTTTAGCTGTGAAGTTTTCTACTTTGGCTTTTTCTGCATGTACTTGAAACGGATGCATAAAGATGCTCAGCAGACAATTTTCCACTGAACACCGAAAACTCATGGTCTTCTCTTTCTCTCTAAGGAAAGCTCTTTGTAAATATTAATTATCTTTACACTGACATCCCTGAAGCTCTCTGGGGAATATGGAGCCCTGTCAAGACAGAGGGCAGCAGATCACATACTTCTCATTAAGACGGCATAGGGTAAGTGTGAATGGAACTCGGTTGTCTGACAACTGGATGAAATCCAAAGGAAAAAAAAAAAGTTAAAAGCACTGTTTTTCTTGTCAAAAAGGAATGCCCAGAAATGCTGATCTCAGAATATGAAGCAGATTCTAAAGTCAGCAGCAGGTGCTGCTGTCACTAAAAGGTAAATTTAAGGGCACCTTCCCTGAGCGCTGATTACACTCGACACATGCCACCGTCACCCCACTCCAGGGCTGGGGTAGAAATCTTGTCACAGCTCTCAATCAGCCTCAGGTGGTGACATCTCTTAATTGCTTGGCAAGCCTCACCCTCTGCAACACCTGCTAATGATCAGTTATTTCCTATTTGAAGTTATAAAGGCAAAATCATCCTGTTTTGTCTGTATCAAGGCACCTTGTCATCCTACATGGAGGGAATTGGTTCCTCTGTTGATTTTTAGCCAGTAGAATGATCCTGGGTGTTTTATTAGCTTGGTAGCAGTAAGCCTTGAGGAAGATCTGCTGATGATTTGGAAGTGGAAGAAAGGCTGAGACCTGATCCAGCAAAGCTGCTGGCGTTGAGCATGCATGAAAATTAATGCTGTCGATTTCCCAGGTTTGGTCATGAGACTGTGTGTTACATTAAACAGCTCCTGAATAGGAAAAAGCAACCCAAACAAGTCCCAAGCCACCAACAGTAGTGGTGAAATACAATGATTTTGGTTTATCTTTGAAAATGTATTTGTGGAGGAAAGCAGAGAATAAAAAGCCTTTTCCTTGCCTGTGTGAATATTGCAAATTGCCCCGTTGATAGCTCTGTCACTTACACAACAAAGAAAAAGTGCATTTCATTTTTTTCCAACCGTTTCCATTTCCAGTAATCAAACTTAAGGAGCAAAATGGACTGGACTGTGCTTGCTGAGTCTGTCTCTCCTAATGTTCCATTTCTACCTGTGAGAAAGTCAGGGCAGATACAGAAGGACCCTGGTCATAGTTCACCTTCATTGCTTTTAGAATTCTAACATTCAGAAATTTTCTGAGCTGAAATTTCCATCTGGGTCTTAATGATTACCAGTTGTCAGCAGGCCCACTCTTCATTAAGTTGCCCAGTCCCCTTCTCAAAACTGGTAACGTTTCATTTCTCAGTTTGACTAGCGAGGTTTACAACTCCACAATATATTATTTTTTAAAAAAATAATGCTGCTTCAGGTTTGTTTTCAGCTTGCCAGCTGTTATTTTCATTAGGTGTCTCCTATGTCTGGTTTTATAAAAGATAATGAATAACCATTCCCTATTGACTCTGCCTAACACCTGTGACTGCAAAGCACCCACCATTTTGTGTATATAGCCCAGGGTATTTTTCCCCCACGTGTGTTACCGTGTACGACTGACACTGCCCATTTAGTGCCTGTTTGGTGGGAGTGTAGAAAACACACAGCTGTAGCTCTTCCCAGTTGGGTTTTAGATTTGGCTTGTTAACAAGAACACAGCATCTCCCTTCCTCTGAGTACCTATAAATACTCTGAATTGTCAGAACCTTCCTACCTCTGGACCTCCAGGTCCTCTGGATCACACATCCCTTTGTAAAAATCAGCATAAAATTCCTTTTGCACTGAGAACAATTCCATTAAATTCAGACCTGAACTACAAAATTTGTAGATTTAGACTTTAAACATGCCAGTAAGCAATGACAGATTTTAAGATTTTTGTTTGTGGTCCTGTAGCTGTAAGAGTTATGATGTTTACCTGTCAGCCAGTGCTTCCAACGGCTCCAAAGAATAACTAGAAATAAATAGGTAGACAGAAATAGAAATTACAGGCAGTGTAAATCACAGACATTGCAAACTGAGACTGGATGCTTTCTTAAAAGGAAAAGAACCTACAAAGCTGGAAAAGAGCTTATTGAAGAAACCTCCACCTCCTCTTTTAAGCAGGGTCAGACAAAATACCCATGTTGGCTGGTTTGGCTTTGTGAATCTAATTATTCATCAGTCTTATTTTTTCCTCTCTATGCCTCGTTTTGCAAGCCACCTTTACCCATTTACTGTAACAAGCATTCCATTTAGGAACAGGTGGTAGATAAATAGCAACCCAGGAAATTATATGAGCTTTTAAACTGCTCCAAATGCCTGGCAGTAGGTTCCCATAAGCATTAGATGACCTTAAAAATACATTATCCTTCTCTTCAAACTCGGGAGTTTCCTTAACGATTCCTCTCAGTTTGTACTGATGTAAAAAGAGTGTATTTTGGCCAAACTCGATGGTTCTTTTCTAATGCCTTAATGTAAAATGGTGAAAGCACTATTCTGGAAGTTCTTTTGGGTGGCAGATGGCGTTGGCCGTGCCGGGGTATCAGGAGTGAGGAACCGCACCGCACCCCGGCGCTGGGTCCCGCTGCGCCCCGCTCTCTGTGATATGGACTCAGAGATAAAAACCCCTCCCTGCTTTTACTAGAACAGCTAAGAGCTGTTTCCTTTCTTCACAGAATCATAGGATGGTTTGGGTTGGAAGGGACCTTAAAGATCATCGAGTTCCAACCCCCCTGCCATGGGCAGGGACACCTCCCACCCATGAGTCTCATGGTCTCCCACCAGGCCATGTTGCTCATCCAGCCTGGCCTTGAACCCCTCCAGGGATGGGGCAGACACAGCTTCTCTGGGCAACCTGTTCCAGTGTCTCACCACCTTCACAGGAAAGAATTTCTTCCTAATATCTGATCTAAATCTCCCCTCTTTCAGTTTAAAACCGTTCTTCCTCATCCTATTGCCATATTGTCTGATCAAGAGTCCCTCCCCATCTCTCCTGGAGCCCCTTTAAGTACTGGAAGGGGCTCTAAGGTCTCCCTGGAGCCTTCTCTCCAGGCTGAACAACCCCAACTCTCTCAGCCTGTCTTCACAGGTGAGATGCTCCATCCCTCTGAGCATCTTCATGGACCTCTGACCTGTTCCAACAGGGGCCCCAGAGCGGGATGCAGTACTCCCGTGGGGTCCCACCAGAGTAGAGAGGCAGAATCCCCTCCCTCGACCTGCTGGCCATGCTGCTTCTGATGCAGCCCAGGATATCATGGCTGGCTTTCTGGGCTGCCAGCGCACATTGCCAACTCCTGTTGAGCTTCTCATCTACCACCTTCCCTACCTTTTTATTTTCGTAGGGTATTGTACGTATGTCAGCGTTACCAGACAACAAGTTTACAACTCAGATCAAAGGGCTACGCACCGCTCAGACGTTCTCAGTTCACAAGTTCATGTCACTTTACTATGACTCGTTATCGACAGAGTTCGTGTCCTTATCTTGATGAGTTGGTTCATGCATCAAAAGACCTTTGATAAGCCATTGCTATGCAGGATTAGGGGCTGGCTCTTGAAGTACGCAGCTGCCAAGCCAAGGTCCTGCCACCTTGGCACGACAGACGGTGCTCACTCTTAAATTAGCACGGTGTGGTCGAATGTCACGGCGTGTCACTGTTCTGCCAGCCAAGAGACACACCAGTGCTGCTCCACGGATCAAAATACTCCGAAAGTCCCACTTACACCAGAGGGCACTCTCCAGACTATAAATTAGTATTTCCTGCTGTGAAAACGTTCATGTTTTCCTGGTTTACAAAGAGGCTGGTTTCTCCAAGGTGTATTGTTTTTTTTTTTGTGGTGGTTGCTCCTGGCCTTTCCAGTTGTGTGCCTTCACTTCTGCTGCACGCAATTCCCTTTTATTTTTGCCTCTTTCTAGATTCATTTAGTCTTTAATCTTCATTTCTAGAATCTTTTAACAAAGAAAAAAGGAAGCTGAGCTCTGTGAGTGATAACCTAACGTGGTGCCATGGTGGTCTGCTTTCTTCCTCTGCAGGCAACATTTTTTTTTCATTTAATACTAGATGGCTGTGCTTAGAATTTTTAAATCACTGTCCAAATGGTGCCATTCTATTATCCAGCATGGATTTACCTGAGAGAGTGTATGGCAATGTCTGCCATTTCACTAGTCCCACATGATACAAAACATTCCCCTCTCTCACAAGCCTGGGAAGGGCTGGGCAAAACCTTCCTCCCTCTGGACTGCAGCTGCTGCACCAGCCCTGGCCTTGTTATTTTGTTGGGGAAATAAATCATAGAATGGTTCAGGTTGGAAGGGACCTTAATGCCCATCCAGCTCCAAACCCCCTGCCCTGGGCAGGGACACCTCCCAC
>BJBW01001010.1:0-46943 GCA_004320125.1 Scolopax mira
CTCGCAGTGAAGTCCTTTCTCCCCGTTTCGTCACACCAGATGAGAACGTATGGTTCAGGATGGGGAGGGGGGCACTAATCGAGGAGGTACTGTATCTCATATTGGCTGCCTCATTAGGAAGAAGCATATGAGGCCTTCTTCAGACAACTGAGAAAAGCCTTACATTCACTTCCATGAGGCCCTTCTCCTCATGGAAGGGCTTGAGGCAGACTGAGATTTGCTAGAACAATAATACAACAGGGCACAAAAACTCATGAGGTTTCTGGAAGGCATTGGTCACAAACTTTTAACACAGGTGACTGAGGAACTGATAAGGGACTAACAAGCATGGAAGAACTAGCTGGGAATTGGAAGTTTTGGCAACCTTGGCCACTATCAGATGGTGGAGTTCAGGACGAAGACAAGCAGCAATGAGTAGAAATTGAAATCCAGAAAATTCCACTTAAACATAAGAGGTGTTTTTAGTCTAACAGGAATCAAACACTGGAACAGATTGCCCAGAGAGGTTCTGGAGTGTCCTTTCTTGAAGGTACTCAAACACCCGACTAGACATGGCTCTGAGCAACCTACTCTATGTGGTCCTGGTTTGAAAAGGCGGGACTGGACCAGAAAATCTCCAGAGCTGCCTTCCCACTTCACTCTTTCTGTGATTCTGTGACATCAATTTTTAAACCACCTGTTTATGAAGTTTCTGAATTTGAGACTGAATTAATGCTACATTTGCAGGACACAGGAACAAATATAAGAGAACCAGTATCAACCCAGTGATGCAGTGAGAGATAAATTTCTGTGTGACTGTCAGTGGCCAGCTCTCTGTGCTACAGGATGGCACTCTAGAGTGATTTTGATTTGGATAGATTTGGGCATTGCAGCATTCTGAAATCCCATAGTTCTGTATTTTTGTTAAAATAGCATGATAGCTTGCAGTATGATGCATTAAAATAATTTTAATTCAAAATGCATTTCTATTTTAAACCTTCCCCAATTTGGACATAATAGAGACCCATTTCTGAGCATGTTGAGGTTCAAAAAAATAGTATGAATGTTAAAAAAAAAAAAAGAGAGATTTGGTCAAAGCTTCCCCACCTAGAGTAGATGGAAGATGCATAGACTTTGACATAAATTTTAGGTGGAGCTGTTTATACTAGAGTGAGTTTCTCGGAACATGGAAATACATGGTGAATACGTGATCAATATTGTTTACCAGTTCCTACCTGTAAAGTAGGGGTAATAATACTTTCCTTCCTCGTTTTCAGAAGATAAAACTATTAAAATATGGTATGACAATTGAAGTAACAAAGCAAATAAAACAGAAAGCAATGAGATTGCAAAGACCTTTCCCTTTCTCTGACAGGCTTTTCCACCAGCAGTGTAAGCTGTAAGGAACCGTCATTTTCAGTCTGTACCTTCAGAACTTTACCAAGTTCTTGAACCATTGCTAGGTTATCACTGTGGACATTAAATAGTGAAAAGAGAAAATGAAACAGCTCCAAATTTAGTAACTCCAAGTAACCTTGCAATAGTTCAGGTTCAGGGGATTTTTGAAATAAGGATTTGTTGTTCATTGCAGGCAAAATCCATTCCTCACTGAAGCAAATGGGAAAATTTGAATGTAAAAAGCAAGAACAACAAAAAAATTTTGTTAAAATGAATGGAGTGGAAAAGAAAGTAGTAAAATCCCCAGAAAAGATTCAGCACTATGAATTGTACTAAAGATAAGCATGGGACTAAAAACTCTTCTCTGGGAAACCTTAGAAGTCCAGGTCTCCATTGTCTTTAGAAGTAACTTATGGACTTCCTCTAGTGAAATCCCTGAAATGAATAAAAAGTATACTATAGGAAGGCAATGTTGTCACAAGTAGTTTCATCATAATTAGTTCTTCCCTTCTGCCAACATCATCTCTCCTGCCATTGCCACTAATTTCATTGTTATAGTAAGTAATTTTAAACAGGATGTCAACAGAGAGTATTTATTAGATAACTATTACATTAAAGAAGCACTGATAGCATAAATAGTGATGACTAAATAATTATTATTGGTCAAAATTTGTAAATTAAAGACTTAATGGAAATTGATCAGTTAAATTGCAAGGTACTTAAAGTGCCCCTACCCGAACCAGTAGGTTGATATATTTTATCAGTATGTAAACTCAGTTGAAGATATATTACTTGTTCAAAACTATACTTATCTTTATGTATTATGGTAGCAGTGGCAAGCTTCAGCTAAGAGCATTTTCCCATTGCGTCAGGCATGGAACAGAATGTAATATTTATTAACTAAGAGCAAGAGAAAGCTAAAGACAGGAGTAGTCATAGACAACCAACAGAGGTAACATCATTTGTCTGAGTACACATTGTGAATTTCTGGTAGAGAGGGAAATACAGCTCAAGATTCCTAAATTCCATTCTAGCTTCGTGTTCAGTACACGGTGTCATTAGAAGTAATGTCTTCTGAGGGAGCAATTCCACTTACAAATAGTTGCAGTTGGCAATATTTGTTCTTCTTATTGCCTGGTGCTGAAAGAAGTATCTTTCTGAAAGAAGGCTGTGGTCCACCACAGCCTGTTTCCCAGTCTCAAAGTAGTCACTCCACAAGACATGAAAAGACTGAGGCACAAAGCTATGATTTTTTTTTTGGCCACTATGGCTGAAATTGAGCAGAAACCATCTGGGGTGAGCAACTTGGCTCAGAATAGCATAAAGATATATATTACAAAGTGTATGCTTCTGAATGTATTAATTTTCTTGTTCTTTTCCCCTTTTGGCTTCTCTGCTGTCACAGAGTAGGAAAAGCTAGACATTCCATAAAAGATGGGTTTATGACTTTGTGATACTCCAAAAGAATCTTTGAGCTGGATATCTTTGGAGGATGGTCTTTGGAGAATGTTTTTGGAGATACTTTGTGTGCTTATTTTAGGAATTTAAACCTTTAAACCTTAGGTGGCCCTGTGGTGGTCCAAATACCTGTTTTCATCAGTACTATACAAATTCAGAACAGAAAGATTCTTATTACCAGAGAAAGCAAACAGGAAACATATCAAAAGCAAGCTATAAGGGATGTGGTAATGTTTAAGAAGATCTCTGAATGATTTAAAGCAATATAAGTGTTTTGTTTTATAAATTATGTTTTTAGAATTATGGCATTTAGTCTAAATTAGATTAAGAGGTTAGGGGAAGAAGAATCATAGGAAGTAATAAAAAGATTTCAAGTGAATGAACTTTCTATCTTATTCACACAGAATCAGTTTAACTGCCAGGAAGAAGATGGGGTGGTCCACCTAATAGTGAAGGAAGAAAAATAGGCACAAATTATATTTAATCTGCCCAAAAACTCTGCAACAAATTAAGAACATCCATCTGCTACATTTGTGTGCATGCAAATTCACATTGCATACTGAATGATAAAAAAAGCGGCTCTTATCAGTTTTCCTTGGAAGTTCAGTTCCAGCTGCAAGCACAATGACTATTATCCTGATTCATAGCTTCACATCTGATATTTGAATAAGGCTTATCCCAAACTGTCTGGCCACTAGTTAGTTTTTTAATATCTCAAGATCTATTAACTTCATCAAATAGGCTTCATTGTTTACTGGTCCATAGGTAAGGATTTCACATCTGTAATTGTAAATTATGAAGTGATTGCTTCATACAGCATTTGCTGTAATCCCTGGTGAATATTTTCAATATTTTTTTTTTTTCTGAATTGAGACCTTCAAATTATTTGCTTTCCTTAGAGACTGCTTCCTGGGCTCAGTTTTTTATTTGCTTATTTCATGGGTCAATACATGGGATTTGCAGTGTTTCATAGCTCACCTACCCCTCCTTCTTTTAAAGTCAACAGGAGAAGACCTAGATAATGAATTATTTTTTATTTATTTATTTTACTTTGGAAAATAGATTGAAGACTGTAAAATGGATAAGAAGCCACTGAGGCAAATGACTCACACAGATTAGGTTCCTGAACTCACTCAAGGCTTTTTTTTTTTAAGTTAAATGTCAGATTTAAGAAATTATTAGAGAAATTATCTTCTATTTACAAGTCATTTAACATGAAGATGGACTTGGACATACTTTGAGCTGTTTGTCTTGCTCAGCTTGGGTATTTAATGGTTTAGAATGGTCTAGAATTCTCCCATTGTTTATTTGAATAGTCTCCAGGAACAGCATGGAAAAATGGTCTACTTTTAAAGTAGAGAAATATAGAAGTTGTACCCAGTGTGGTTAGAGTGCTCATTCTGGGAGGAGGAGTACCATATTCTGGTCTCAATTCTCGGCATTATAATCAGTTCATATTTTTAATATCTATTTAATGCAAGACATGGAAACGCTTTTGGGATCCCAATCCTTTGCTGAGCCGAATTCTAAATATTATGTTACAGAGTCAGGCTTCCTTGCATGCTCTTTCTCTCTCCTCACAATGGAAGAAAACAAATTTAGAAAGAAAGGTAGAATGTGCTATCATCTGGAGTGGATGATAATCAGATGGTTGAGGCACTGTCTCAGCAGTTATTGGTCTGTGGATTTGAACCTCACCTATCAGAAAAGGGCTTAAAATCTGTTTTTTTAGCTCTGTGAGTGGGTATTCTGACCACTAAACCATACATAGAGGGGTTTATTTTCTTCAGATAGTTGTTTTTGTTTTTGTTTTTTTAAAGAAAAGCAAGCAAGCAAAAAAAAATAAAACCAACCCACACTCCATTTATCAAAGAGAGAACAGTTGTAAATATCTACTTTCCAAAGATCTGGAGATCAACACCCTAAGGTAATTAAAGAGACCTCCCTTTACTTTGAACTACACTGCTTGAATACATAACAAAACTCCTTATTGTACTCCATATAGGTATTCTAGCTTCCTTTGAACATCTAGGAAAAGACAATTCCCTTTTATTGTGTGTGCATCTCCCACACACATGGGCACATACAAAAACCTATTTCCTACAAAAAAGCTTATGAAATATATTAAAAAAATAATGTGTCTGTCATTTTATATTAAAAATATAAAATCAGGGCAACTGAAAATCAATAAGTAACTGCAAACATCCATACTGAATAGAAAAATGGAGGTTTCAATAATTGTTCAAAATGATGACATTGTGCTTGGTTATATTTGGCAGCTGGACTCCGTTCTTTTTTAATGGGAATTTATTAGTCTTAAACAAAAGAGAAAGTTATATTACACTGTATTTTTTTTAAATAAACTTTTCCAGGTTTCCAGAAATTGATTGACTTCTTCCTAATTGAAATACAGAGAAATCCATTCTTCTTTGTTAGTTAGTACCTATTGCTGCTGTTGCACTTACAATAACAGTAGCTCACTCTGAAACTAAGTACTTGTTCCTCCTTATGGCACTCTACCCTCCACAAATGAATGGTGTGCATCATATTCCAAATCAGCCTGACTAATTTAAAGCTGAAGTACTTGGAAAAGGCTGGTACTCACTCTGTCTTTCTCATCTTTGCTTTTACAGGTAAAGTCTGCTACTGGCCTTGTAGGTCCATGATCCTCGTGGAAGAACAAGAATATCTCAACAGTCTAACCTCAATTCTTGGGAAGAATATGGAGCAAATCCTCCTAGAAGCCATGTCTAAGTACCTGAAAGCAAAAAGAGACAGACAGCTTGTATTTACAGTGGCAAATCATGCCTATCAACCTTATAGCTTCCTAGGATTAGACATCTGGTTTTGTGAAGGAGGGGAGAGACATGGATATTGTACACATTGAACTTTAGCAAGGCTGCCATAGTTTTCCATTTACCAAATAGTTGAAATAAGGAGTGCATAGTCTCCCATAATTTTATAGTTGAAGTATGGAGTGCATAAATGGACAATAAGATCAGGGTGAGAATTTTGTGGATGACTAGGTTCATCAACAGTATGGTAGCTGGCTGGCAGGTAGTTATCAATGGTGTTCTAAGGGGTAAATACTAGGGACAACACTGTTTATTACTTTTTTTTAACAACATGAATTGTAAGTCAATACGCCTTCAATAAGTTCACACTTGTTACCAAACTGAGAGAGTGGTTCATACACTGGAAAGCAGGGCTTCTGTTTAGAGAAACCCCTTCAGAGGTTTGGAGAAGTAAGCTGATGGAAAGTTAATGAAGTTCAGCAATGCCAAATGTGAAGTCCTGCACCTTGGACAGAATAATCCCATTCACCAGTGCAGCCAGGGGGGCAGCTGGCTAGGGAGCAGCTTCATAGTAAATGTCAGGGTATTCTTGGAGGACAAAAGTTGAATGTGGATCGTCAGTGTGTCCTTGCAGCAGAAAAGGCCAATGGCATCCTTGGGTTGTTCAAGTAAACATGTAACACAATGGAATGTGTTCTTTGATGACACTTATGAGATCACATCTGGAGTGCTGTGTCCAGGTTTGGACTCCCTGGTACAAAAAAATGGTGGTGCCACTGGAGCAGATGGCACACAGCGGGTGGCTCAGGGAGTGGGGTTTGTTCAGCCTAGAGGAGTGGAAGCTCATGAGGATTTTACTGCTGTCTACAACTATCTAATGGAAAAGCATATGGAAGACAGTCAGATTTAGGGATGGGCAAGGATAGGATGGGAATTAACAACCAGATCTTGCAACAAGGCACATTACAATTAGGTATTAGGTAGAAAAATAATTCACTGTGAGTGTAGTCAAACACTGGAACAGGGGCCCAGAAATGTGGAGGCTTCACTGTTAAAAATATTAAAATCTTTCACAGTGAAGCACTGAGCAATGTGATCTAAACTGGGAGGGGGGGGGTTGGAACAGATGATCTCCAGAGACTCCTTCCAGTTCAAATTACACTATGACTCTACAGTTATAATTCCATGCTGAAAGAAACACATTCATCATAAGAAATATGTGTGATACGATGAGGATCACATAGCCTGCTCCTCTCTGTTTAGTGTGAAGTTCTGACTATGCAACGTTTTTTTCCTGCTTGTGTTGTACCTGTGTAGTTCAACTGCTACCTCAGCATTTTCTTCTCTGGAAAAAACATTTTGACAAATCACTCCAGGCTCCTTTATACTAGGTAATTTATGTGGTTATCTTTCAAAATCCTCTAGTTTACTAAAGGCACACTGCATATATATAATTTGGTAACATTTTTCTCCCTGAATAAAAAGCCCATCAGCCAACTATGCATTAAGCAAAATTTTAGATTTATGAACAAACATATTAGAAAAACCACTTTAAAACCGAAACTCAGAGAAGCTTGAAAGCTTGACTTCATTACACACTGAGTCACATTCATCAAATCACTAGAGGTACAATTTTAGTTTATATCAGGAATGAATGGTCTTGATCAAAGGTGATGAAAATGATTTATACATTAGATAACTTAGGATTTGTATTGCATGCATAGAAAGTTTCTTTTAAAGTTTTCTGTATGTGAGTGTTCTGTAAGAATGTTCTCATTTGACGACTTTATTCCCATAGAAGTGAGATTTGCACAAAAGATGTGGGCTGGTTATGACAGTTTGAATGAGCAGGAGAATGGCATTAACATTTTCATTCTTGTTTTTCCTTGTAAAAGATAGAGAGTTTTATATGTTATTATTGCAGGACCACAAAGAAGATTCGTGAAAAATACAAGCCTTTAAAACAGAAATTACAAAATAATTACTTCAGTTTTAGCAGTCATTTACATATATGCCAGGAAATAAAGAAAATCTCCCTTTCTAAACATTTGTTCTTTAGGTTAGATGTATGAGAACCTCCTATCCAGGGAATTTATTGATCCTCTAGATATTTTTTTTTTCCCATGGTTTCACATTAACAAGTGATAAATACATTGTGATAGAAGTTTGTGTCTCAGTATGGACTTAAAGATGCTTTTTTTCCCCCTGCCTCATCAGTAGGAGTTGAATAGGTGAGTCAGAGATAGAATAGTATTTTGCTGCTTTTGTATTATTTCACAAATCACTAAGTGACATGTCAAATATAAGACTAAGAAGTTCATACTAAGAAATTCATACTAAGAGTGAAGAAAAGTGAAAAAGGAAGAAGAATTAATTAATTATTATGAAGCCTTCATTTGGCTTTATATGTTTTCTGATCTCTGATCTGTCCATAATGGTTTTGTTTAAAATTCCCATCCATTTTGCTGTCAGAATATTTGTTAAACATAAATACTGAAGTTGCCAATCAAAATATTCCAAAGAATATCAAGAGTATCAGTTACACAATTCTAATTCTTCCTTATCAAAACAGGTAAAGGTACAAAATAATAAAAGATATAACAATAAGCACACTGAAAGGAAATACTCCATTTACCATGAAATATTACAGAAATTGAACACTAAAGAAAAGAAAAATGATCAAATCAAAATCAAACAGAAAGGGAAAATGGAATAACTTATTATTTGGTTAGTACTAAGAAGACATAAAATTTTATTTCTTCTGTGCATTTAATAAATTGAGCTAATTTCCAATATCTTCAGTTTGAGCATTATGTTTAAATAATAATAGATTTCTCTATAGACATGGATTTCATCATTTATTAATGGGGACGTCAGTGCTTAAAGATTAATCTTCAGTTCCTCTCTACAATATCAGAAAGAAGCAAGTCTTTCTGTTCTCCTGGTGTGTATGGTCTTATATCTGATTAAGTTTTATTATTGCAATTTTTTTATTTATTTATTTGCAAACATAAAATGAAAATGAATAACCAATACCATTGGTGAGACAATCAGTTTAGCTACTACCAATGGATCTTTATGAAATTTTTGTTGATTAGTAATGTAATAATGAACATATGTAAAGGACATTGAGGGGAAATTAAGTTATTTTGCATGGAGGCATAAATCACATCTCTACATAAAAAGGAGCACCTAAAATAACTTGCAGATTCAGTGACTGGCCCATGTTGAACAACTCATGACGTTGTAATAATCTAGTTTCCACAACATCTTCCTAAGCAAGAAAAAACACTTAAAAAAAAAAACCAAACAAACCCACAGATGGTGAATGAGTGAATATAATAGAAAAGCAATGAAATAGACAACAATTGGTGTGATTTGCATGGTGTACTGCAAAAGAATTGATCTAAGTTGAATAAACTATCTAAGCTACCACACATTTATCAATATTGCTTACAATATTGAACTTCTTTTGATGTTCACCCATCATTGGAATAACCTTTTCAGGAGCAGAAAAATGAATATGTCAATGGGCTAACGCTAACAGACACCAATATATTCCTGCCATTGATGTGTGTTCACTCTTTAAATAGGGAAAATGTAACAAATAAAGGAGTAATTCCCCTTCATTGATATTACGTTGTACAGTGGCAGAAAAATAGTCACCTGTATTTCCCTTTGTGTCAGTTGCCTCTTATGCTGTCACTGTGCAACACTGAGAAAAGTCCATCTCTTCATGCAGTTTTCAGTCCACCTCATTGTCTCCTTATATAGCTTATATTTCATCAGCTTTTCTAGGAAGATGTTGTGGGAATATAATCAAGAATAGCCTTACAATGACATTGACAAGCTCCCACAGTATTCATCCAAGACTTTTTAAATGTTCCTTAATTTTATCATCTTTCACCAAGGGCTCTTGTTCCAGACTTTTCTACTGATTGCAGGGACTGCTAGCCTTACTAGTAAAAACTGAAATGCTTCCACTGAAATGTTTCAGTTGAAGCTTGATGAACATTAATTTGAATCTCTTACTCCACCATATTAATTGGTTTAGAAGGAGAATCTTTTGCTGATTTTGGATATAAGTTGATGCATGGCTCTCTCGGTTGAAACCAGTTTAGACTAACTCTTGCTTCCAGGGCACTAAAAGTGGGCTAGAAGAGCATGGGGACAACTAGTCAAAATGAACAATACTTGGATTATTTTGGCTATATTTATGCTAATAAATGTGCCTGGAACCGCTCTCTGGCCTTGAACACAACTGAACCAAATATCTCATGGCCAAACTGTTAAATTATTTTTCCGTCCAAAACAGGAGAGCTGCATCCAGACTAATGGCTCTTGGCCTATACTAACTCTAACACTGTGCCTTGACATTATTTCAGAGAGCACTATTTGGCCTGGCTCAAAACTCTCGAAGGCACTGTTATAACAGCTTAACAGTGTGCATTATCAAGTTCCAATGCCTGTGAACACTCCCCAATACTGATCTTAATAATTGGGATAATATCATACTCATTCGTTAAATGGTTAAAATTTTGGGAAAATATCTACTTTTTTAGAATGACATTTTAGAGGATTTTTCCATAAGTCACAATGTCACCAAGATTAATTTCCTAATAGGTCACTGCTTTTACAAGTGCATTAGAGACAAACATAAAATTTTGTTAACAACTAATGAGTTTTATCTTCAAGATATATGTAAAAGGTTATTTTTTTTCACTCTTTACATATTTACTTTCTTAAAGAAGGGAAATAGAGACCATATCCATATTTTCACAGTTGGAAAATTTAGTATTGAAAAATATAAAGAACCCTGACTTAACTGCTTTCTTATTTATTTTATTTTTATTTTATTTTTTAAATGTTAGTGAAATAGGAGATATTTCTGGCATGTGAAATCTGAAAATAATGCCATTGTTTTACAAAGTTTTCTTTCATCAGTAGTAAAAGCAGTGATACCAAAGTCAGTATTTTATTACCATTATTTTTTTCTCTATTCATAAAGAAAATAATTGCTCAGTATTTGCTTTCCTATGGTTGGTTTTTGGTACAGGATAATATACATTAATATATTAGACAGAAGAGTCTCATATCATTAATTTAACAAAGTGTAAAAGATGCTTCCTATTTAATGAAGACAAATGTGCCTGGTCATAACATGGGATCAAAGCTGAGGACATTTCTGGAGAGTGAAGCTTCTTTCAAAGTTAAGTGATGTCAGTGACATATATGTTGTTGATAAACAACAGTGATAAAGTGATAAAGGTGACTTCACCACTTCTTTCTCTCTCTTTTTTTTTTTTTTTTTTTTTTTTTTTGAGAGGCAAGAAGAACAAGCAGCCACTGTAATATGAAACATCATGGTTACACTGTTATGATAACAAGCTTTTGTCTCAACAGAATTCCTTGTCTTCTCTGAAATATCTAATCAACCAAGAAGGAACAGAGAATAAAGGTGATAGAATGAGAGAATAACAACTGTGGGAAATTAACCAGCCTTCTCTATGTAACACAATTTTAAAAGTCATTTAAATGAAAGATGACATCTGGGCTTACATTTAGAAGACAAAGGCTTCGCTCTATGTTGGGTGTTATGATGCAGTGAGGGGTGGCTGCACCGTGACGTGGAGAAGCCAGGAGCTGAGGATCTCCCCGCATAATCTCTGCCCCCACTGGTTTGGCACACTCCTGCAGGGGCTGAACATGGGGGTGAGACACAGTGCTAGGCAGCACCAGGTCCTAGAATCATAGAATTATAGAATTATCTTGGTTGGGAGGGACCTTTATGATCATCTAGTCCAACCATCAACCTAACTGAATAAAAAAATCAAACACATCACCAAACCCTACTAGTCCAATGTTTGTGCCTAAGATCTGCCTCTTTAGGTGTTGAATCTGCAATTGTTTCTTGTGGGTGTTTTGCAATTTCTTTCACTCTGTCAACCTCTGTTTTGCCTCTAGCCAACCCAGTTGACTAGACCTGCAATTTCATCACTCCAAATGTTATCTATCTCTATTTTTTTACTGATAAAAGGAAAAAAAAATAATATTTTTTCTGTCCTGCATCCCTCCAGGAACCCAGCTGGGGTCAAAATAGATGCAATCAGAAACAGGCTTTAGAAAAGATACAGTGCAGTGTGAAGTCCATCTGGTGATGGAGTCAGGTAGATACCTATAACATAGCTTTGAGGTTGATGGCCTTGGACTTTGCTGACATGCAGCTCCTTGGCCTACAGACCCGGTGGGTGGGGTTCCCAGAGCAGTCTGGTCAGGGCCATTAATACATGTCCATCCCACTGAGATTTGTGTCTTGTTCACTTGCTTTATATCCTCTTCAGCTAAGTTAGGTAAGGATGCCCTAATAAAAGCAGGTAAGTGAGTCTGTAAGTTAAAAGTGACCCCTAAATATTGACAAGGCTTTATATTCTACAGCAAATGTTTGTCATTTCCAATCCAACTGATGAATGTACTGGGTTTGTAAAGAATACTTAATTCTACCCAATGGTCCGCTAAAACATTTACCTAGCATTTTAAAAATTGGCAACTCAGGATCCCATTCTTTTCCTAGAAACAGCCAGATGAAATATTCTTTCTTATCCTGGTAATTCTTCTGGGGAAGAAGAACCTTCCCTTAGGGCAAGGGAAAAGCAGCCTCTCCTGTTTCTCAAGTGACCCAAAGCAGTTCTGTCCCATTCATGCATGGGACATTATGGATAACCGATAGAAACATGATTCTTAATAGATCAATGAAGAAAGCAAAGCTCACTAATACACTTTTTTTTTTTTTTTTTTCCTGCTTGCGGAAGAGTCTTGCTTCTTTCTGTGCCTTGTACAGGAAAATTTTTGTGGTGCTGTTGGATTGCATTGATTTGCTGACACTGTCTCTCTCAAAGAGAAGGTACTGTGCCCAACATTTTGGTAGTGCCTAAATTAGTCTCCTAACTAGGTGAGCTTATTCCACTCTCTGTGCTTAGAGCAGTCCTGATAGCATGCTAGTTGACTCAAGAATAAGAAGGACTCAGCTGGGTAAAGACATAAGTGGAGCAGGATTGCTGAGGTGAAACTTTCCCCTTTTTCAGTACACAGCATTAGACTGAAAGAGCATTTAAGGATTGTAGGTCTCTGTAGGAGGCCTCTGTTACATTTGGCATGACATTCTAGTGAAAAAGTAGATTAAAAAAAGTAAAATAAAAAATTGCAGTAAGCAAACTCCTCCACTGCAGCTCTCTGTAACTTCCCAGACACTAAAGGCAATAATGACTGTTACAGTTTGATACTTCTCTTGCTTATAGCAGTTTGACACCAGAGACTCCAGTGTTCAGATTAACACTCATGTGGGTGGGAGAATCACCACGGTTTTGGCATTCACAAATCTCTTCAGTTTTGCTCCACTTTTAACTTAACCTCTGCAGGGCAAGCTATTGCCTTTTCCTGTGATTTAAAGAGAGAAGGGGAACCAAATCTAAATTCTCAAAGTTCAGAAAGCAGAGATTAGTAGGAGTCATAAGTTTCTGCCTGTTTGCCTCACTCTCTCACAGTGAGGCCAGATTCTAGGAAAAAATCACAATGCTCTTCTTCAGGGTCTTGTGATGTCCTCAGCTGTTCTGTTGCAAGAAAGACTCAGGAAGCTGAACTCAAGTCTTGGCAGGTAAAGGATCCTTTTAAGTTTATCTTTCATTTACCTCGCAGGAACTCCACTGCACCTTGACTCTTCAATATACCATGACTAGCTCCATGTTCAAGCTGCCCTTGGTGTACTTTCTGTGTGCCTTTGGCTGTAGGGTTCTGGATGTAGTACACTTTTAATAAAGTTTGTTTTTTAAAGCTTGCTTATTCCATATATAGTCCAAAATTAGGGGTCAAAAGGGACTTATGTAGATGTTCTGAGACAGCAGCTGCTAAATCATTTTTTTCAAATGGATCCATTAGTTGAGTGTTATTTGATTATATCTATTGTTATTATTATTCTCTAGTTCATGATAGTCGCCAGTTTCCTTCCAATTTGCTTTAGCTGTAAATACAAAACAGGAGGAAGAAAACAATCTCGCCTTTGTAACACACATTGAATTTGGCACTGTATGTACAGTATGTTTTAACTTAATTCCCTTAGAAGCTAGCGATTAGCAGATGTCAATGCCCAGTTTGCAAGTGGAAGCCAAGACAAAGACTAGAGATCTTCACACCAACAATCTGGATATTAAGTAGGAAAGAAAATATTTTCCAACCATTTTACCTCTCTTTCTTTCCTAATGTGGTTGTAGCAATGAGGATTCAATTGGAACAGCTGTGCTGAAAAATCAGATTTTTATCAGTTTGGCATCTGTCTAGGAAAAATACAACACAGACTTAAGAGTAGAGCAGTATAGGCAGCTTTAATGTACTAGCTCTGCAACAAATGACATTTAAAATGGACGTTCTTTGCATTCTGATTTATCTGTGAAACTCTTGAATCCCATCACGGGATTAATTGCATGCTCTTTGCTGAAGGTACAGTTCTCCAAAAACTGAACATCATTAGGCTATCCACATGCAGTGCATGATTCCTTTAAAACTGAGAGGCCTCTAAGTATTTAATCTAACAGCTTCTGGACTCCTAGTAACTTCTGACATTGAAATTATTGAATTGCTGAATCACTCAGGTTGGAAAGGACTTTGGGAGGTCTCTAATCCAGTCATGATCAAACCAGGGTCAACCCTGAATTCAGAGCAAATGCCTCAGGGCTCTGTAAGGTTGGACTTGAAAACCTCCAAAGAAAGAGAATCTGCAACCTCTTGGGCAATTGTTTTCAGTTGTACCGTTAATAATTTTTTTTCTTATATTCAGTCAGAAACTCTCATATGTCAATTTATGACTACTGTCCTATTCTTCTGCTGTGCACCTTAGTTAAGAGTCTGGCTTCATCTTCTCAGTAGTTCCCACATAGGCACTGGGGAGATGTTGTGAGGTTCCCTGCACTGATCCTTTTCCAGGATGAACAAGCCTAGTCTCCTAAGTCCATACTTTCTGGGTAAAAGTGGTCCAGCCAATTCTATTTCTACCTTTCTTTTCCAGCTTCATGGCTTCTACCCGCTACTCTTCTGAAGAGTAAAGAAATCCCTTCTTTTGCTCCTGGTCTTTTAACTGGATCAATAACATGTAGATCTGGGTTTATCTAGTTATCTTTTTCATGTAGTGGCTCAGAAACATTGTTCCATTGGTATTGAATTGCCAGTTGAATCAGAAAGAGAAGAGAATTATCCCTGATGTGAGGGATAACTATAGGTATAGAAGATGAAGACCCAGAAAAATGTAGTTCACAAGCAGAAAGTTTGCAAACATTCTAGGCATTTTGTTGTATAAACTCATTTTTCTTTCTGTTGTTAATGCTAGCAGCAACTATCTGATATTTCATTCTGTGCAACAAAAAAGTAATTATACGTGCTATTGGCAGGGTGCTACCTGTGGCAATTAATTTAGACTGTCTAGTGATTTATGAGTATTGTCTCTTTGTGTGGAGGGTTATGATGCATTAATAATCTTAATTGATTAAATAAAAACAGGCTAGATAATTTTAATTCAATAAGAATATTTTACAATATTTAAAGCAGATTTGAGTTCTGATTGTTTATAAGTTCTCTGAATAGTGTATTAATAAAAATAAAATGAAGAAATGAAAAAGAAAAAAGGAAAAAAAGTCATGGGAGTGTAGTTTAAGAGAAGAGATCTTGTCAAGATATTCCAGGACTAGATTGTAGAAAATAATCTTTCATTCCAGTACAGAGCAACAGAGAAAAAAGATATATCAGCAATATTGTAATTATCCATCAGAAAACATTGCCCTTCTCTGACAATATTACTGCCTAACTGTGACTTTGTATTTGGTAAGACCTGCACTACATATATGTAAATGACTGTGCTAGGAAAAGTGGATTTCTCTGGAAATCCTTTTTCACTAGCACAATTATGTTTTCATATGACCAGAAAAAAAAATATTTTTTTTGGCTTGAAATATGTTCAGAAATTTTTAGGCACTCATTTCCAAAGGGATTGTTCATAGAAACCCATTGAGGTTGCTGAAAAAGGGGCTTGGATATCTTTAAGAACCTACTTTTTACTCTAAAATCCTGACCTAGACCATCAGGATTTTACTCTAAAATCCTGGCCATATTCAGAACTGCAGGAGTGCCAAATCATAACCACCAACTATATTCTTCATTACTGAATTCTCACTGTTATGGATTTGAGCTGAGGTTTATAGAGTATACCTTCTACACATGGATGTGTTTCCTCCTCAATGCAGTTTTAGATCCTACTTTAAAAATAGATACAATCAGCACAAGTATCATCATGCTTGTCACGTGTTCTTTATTCCCATCTATTTAATATTGAGTGGTTAGAGCTATTTCAGAGGTCTTGATGAAGGCTTCAGTTTTTTCCTCTCTCTAAGAAAATTTGAGCCTTGTTTGCCCATATTAATATGAAATCTCAGCGGACTGAGATTTTTTTGAGTGTGTGTGGGAAAAGAGATATCCTCATCACTCCTGTGAAAGTTGGTCTACGGTGTAGAAAGCAGAAAGTTCAATGCCTTTTTCATTGGAAAAGATATATATTATAAACACTGTCTAAGAAACTCCTTAGAAAGCCTTTTCATGGTAAAATCATGGCACTGTGCACAAAATTATTACAGATTCACTGACTTGTAAAAGGAAACTATAATAAGAATGTTAGGCCTCCCATTTAGACATTATACCTGAAGAGCAGGTGCAGGGGAGAGGAGAAAACTCCTCTTGGATTTTTGGAGGTTCCCAAAGGCTCAAGGGCTTGATAATTCTTTGTGTCTCAGTGAAGAGGTGTCCTGAGCTTTTCACTTCAGCCAAGAAAGGGAAAAATTTGGTTTGACGAGGAGAAGACTCTCTTTGGGAAATGGGAAATATTACTGTAGAGGCTATAGGCAAGAGTTTTACTTAATTCTAGGTTATCTAATCAAACCATTGCTATCTGTGCATTATAAGTAGTGACAAAAACTGGGCAAATGAGAAATCAAGGTGAGAAACTGACACACAATACTGAAAGGTCTCTTTCTCTGAGAAATTTTATAATTTTATGACTTAAGAATTTTCTTGAAGCAACATGGTATGTAGATATAATATAAGTATATGCAAAATTTATTTATGAAATACACTTTGAATCCTGTCCTTTTTTTAATCACCTCTTATTTTTTTTTTCAGTTGGTTTTGTCTAAATGAACCTAGAAAAAGAAAAAAAAATATATCAAGAAAATTAATTTGACCAAAGACTCGGGAAAAAATGGAACAGATATCAAAATTTGGGGCATATTCTCTTATCTTACTGCAATCATTCATGTTGTCTGTCATCAGAAGATCAGATTTGTGCAGGGAATTCATGGCCACAATCTTTTCCCAGATCCTACTTCGAGTATCCGGAAAAGGTGTCAGGGAATCTATTACACTACCTGAACATCTACACAATAGTTTTGTGATTTTTAGATAGAGCATTTTTGTCTTACTGCTTTTTTTTTTTTTTTTTTTTTTTGCTTTACTTGTTTCTTCTGTTCATCTTAGTTGATACAAGATCTTTGGAAGACCTATTATATGCAAGAGATTGAAACTCTGGTTTCTAGGTAATCCTCTGATGTAAATATTTAGGAATAACAGATACATAAGAAATCCTCATAGTGCAATATGTGGTGTTATTTTATAATGATGTAGATTGCAATTCAACCTCATAGATCAGTGATGTGATTCTCTTATGTCCAGTTTCATAATGACTTGGTGTTCAATATAATGGAAAGCTACTGTATTGCAGGGTAAATCTATACTTCAAAGCAGAAAACAATGCTATTGTAACATACACACTATTAGCTAAATGCCAGTACATACGGCATATGACAGATATGATACAGCTGCTTGGCAGTTGGACTGAAATCCTAAGTAATAATTTCTTTCCAGAATTCATATCTTTGTTTTTATCTATATGGTTATTAAGGTCTGTCTTTGAAAGCATTGATGTTGTGATGGCATTAATTTCAAATTTATTTGTGTTTTAAAATCAAAAGGTTAACATTTAATGAGAAATATTTGTGAAAGTATCCTTCAATAATTCATCAGGCAATCACAGGGTATGCATAACATTTGCACATAATTTTTGTAAATATTGCTTTGTTTTTTATTACTTCTGCAGGCAAGCAACATTACTGTGAAATTGCAGCTCAGAAATCTGTAAGAAATGTACTAACATTTCCAGACAAATAAAGGAAAAATACCTGGTAAACTGCATACAATACAATCTTTATTTCTCCTATGTTGATCTATTGCTCTTTTATTTGGGGACCAATAGTGTGTTTTAAAATGATTTTAAGTTTCTAAGGAGCAGTAGGTGTACTTGGAAAGTGTTAAGTCTTCCAAAATGTGGATGTATTCAGTGTCTCTTAATATGATTTTCCTGTAAGCAAGGTTCTTTCTTTGCCAGAGAACACATAGACAACTTGAATCCTGATGTATTACCTACCTATAATTTTTATGGACTAGTTTTGTATTTGAATTAGATATTATTTAAATTTTATTGACTAGGCAAGCATAAAGGAACAATCTGGTTGATTTTAATTTGTCAAAGAGTATTAAATATGCTGTTACCATTATGATAATTTCCATTTAAAACATGCAACTGTACGGACTCCACAGCTACGTAGGGCTCACTGTGGGAGCAGGATGACACTCAGTTAACATACATATGCTTCTTACCTGCAGATTAGCTCCAGTCATGATGCTGATCTGTGTGCCGTACCCTAACATCACCCATTTCTCTTAACTAAAGTGCTCAGGAAAAACATGGCAGGAGCCAAACACAAAAATTAACGTGACTAAGGGGTACACAGGATGTCAGAATGGCTGTTGACAAAGACAAGGTCATGAAGTAGATGGCAGAGAAGATAGAGCTCCCTTAGGACTCAGCAACATGAAGTGGTCCAGAGGGTTTAAGAAAATTAAGAAATTATGGGAAAATATTTTGCTGTTGGATGATTAGGATTCTATGCTGAGATGCTGGCACGAGATGCTGTCAAGGAGTAGGCAGGAATTAGGGAGAAAACAGTGAAGCCTAAATATTTTGTTTCCCCAGAGATTTAAACTGTTCTTACAACTGGACTGTCTGCTGGACTGAATCACCAGCTTAGTCTTCCAAGATGACAGAATTCGGATGGCAGTATTTCGGATTTCCAACTTGAGTTCTGTAATTACTTCTGTAACATCTTCTGCTGCAGGATCCCAGGGAGTTAATCAACTCTAATGAAAAAAATATCCTGTGTCAAATGACCATCATTTGAGCTATAATGATGGTAATGATGGCTGCACTATCATGTGAAGCATTTACCACCTCTGGAAAAAAAAAATAATTGTTATTCCTGAGTTTTAATAGTATTCTTACTCTGAAAGAATTTCCCTGGAAATTAAGTTGGTTTTAAACCAGTGCAGTGCTGGTTAGATGGATAGAGACTTAAACTGCAGACAAACCCACACCTTCCCTAAGTGTTGATGGAGTTCAATAGCCTACAGTGGATTTGCTGCCTCCAGGAAGAGATAATATAATTACAAGACAAATGACAAAACTGTACATTATCTGCTATCCAGGGAGAGACCTGGCAGTATATAGTGCAGATCCAAGCTGATTATGATGCAGTGAGGTGTCAAGGGAAGGCAGGAAAGATGCATATCAAACAGCTGCAGAGCACACATTAGACTTGTATTCAGACAACCATGCTAACATTTTGTGGGTTATTTACCACTAATTTCAAAGTCTTTCAGGATCATGAAAAACTAAATTTTGGCCATTTTCCTTGTTCAAACCTATCTTAAAGAAACTACTTATGTGAGAAAAATCATGATTTGGTGAGAACATATTCCCTTTCTCTCAGCAAGTTGTCATCCCTTTCAAACAGATGGGGGATTTAAGATAGAGAAAGGTTAAAATATTAAAGTTTCTACTGTATGCCTGGAGTGAAATCTTTAAAGTCTGACTTCTTGAGATGGGAGACTGGGTATATGAAACAATTGGACTGAAATCTGTTGCAACTAGATTTTTCTTTAAAACCTATGGAAATCAGTTTAGGAGTTTTTCAGCTAACTACCACAAAATTAATGTCCCCACATTGGTAGTTATTACCTCAAAAACTGAGCTCAGAATAGGTGTAATTTCAATAAAAATAGTTTTAAAATGTAACCCCCCCCCTTTTTTTTTTTTTCCCATTGGCATGTGGACAGATTCTGACTGTAATGTTTGTGTAGGAAAAAATGACTTCTGGTAGAATTCAATGAGAGGCAGAATCTGCAGAAGACACAATTTTTGGATAATACTCTCTAGCTGACATCTCCTTCTCAGCTTCCTACTCAGACAGTTTTATTGAGACATCTATATCTTGATATATGGTATGCTAAAACAAAAGTTGTTTTATAGTGATGGAGTATGGAAGATTACAGAGAAAGAGAGGAACAATCTACAGATTTACAATGTGATGAGACTTTGCATGTTTTTATTAGCTTTTTAAAAAATCAGTATTTTCTACAAAAACTAAATAGTCACACCATTTGATCCAATGCTATCTGTGTTACACAACCAGAAAAGAGCCATACAAACAGATTTTTTCACCTGTAAGCCCAAGAGAACAGATTTGTGTAGTAAGTTTATATATCTATCTTGTTTCTTGCAACATCAACAAAGAAGGAAAATGGCCGCCTTATAAATCATTAGGCTCCAAAATGAATTTTATTAAATAGATTTTTATTCATAACTCAATGATTTCCTAACTGCAAATACTAAATGTCCAAAACTTTTGCTTAAGTTCCTTATGGTTATTAAGAATATCTGTTGACAACAAACTCCTTGACACACCCTAAACCTAAGCCCAGAATATTCTTCAAGTATGTATTACCACTACAATAAGACTGTCATTTTCCAAAGGGACATGATTTCTGTTCTTCATTTCCACAAGTATCCATAAGATGAAGAATTCTAAAAAAAAAGAAAAAAAAGTTAAGGATGAATAGGCTTTGGAGATGGCAGAAACATATGGACAAAGGAGGCTATAAAAACAAGGAGTAACCTGTGGATGCTTAAGCTCGGAATCTAACGATATACAAGTGTGTCCCATAATCATGGTGAAATCAATTTTGTGGTTGAAATGGAGATACAGATGAGCATCCATGAATCATTCTTATCTCTAGTTCTTATTCACCTCCTCACCTTGATCCAGGTGGAGTGCAAGAAAACACTGATGTTTGGGGTGCTGTCTTTCAGAAGAGAAAAATAAGGACTTTCCCTGCATTGTTGAATGTCAGTTACTGTCATAGTAGGTCAGCATCAATTTCTAAACTATATTTTTCAGAATGAGAGGTGGGGTATTAGATTCACCTTGAAGAAATACATGAATTCTCCCTCAAATGTTCACTAGTGTTAATAAAAATGACTGAATGACCTGTTCATGGACTTGTGGACCCATATTCAATCATTTTATTCTTTTCTATTTAAGACAGCAAGGGACAATAACTCTTCTGCTTGTTCAGCTTGTTCGGCTACCATTGTTTAACATTCAGTACTGCTTTTGAGACTTTTATGTGACCTTCATCTTAAGAAGCAACATAGGGTTATAAAAGTTCTGGAAGGTCTTCTCTTTTTCACTTCTAAGACTTATTTTATTATCTTATTTTTTTAAAAACTGGAAAAACTCATAAGAAAGAAACTGATTATTTGCAATGAGATGGACCCAGGTATTCTCACTTCTAAGACTTATTTTATTATCTTATTTTTTTAAAAACTGGAAAAACTCATAAGAAAGAAACTGATTATTTGCAATGAGATGGACCCAGGTATTCTATGAGTCCATGGCTTTGATTTCAGTATGATTTATTTCCCTTGTCCTTATGCATAGATATATGTAAAGCCAGATATGTGAATAAAATACAATATAAAATTGCTGTTTTCTATTAAATATTTAGTCTCTCCCAGCTCATTAGTTTAAGACTTTATCCTTCATTTCCTTTTCTTTATATTCTACATCTGTGCTATTTTTTCTTCTTTTTTATCTTTCTCTCCACTGATTTGCCACAAGGCTGGCTGAAAAAAAATTATGTTTCTGCATGTGCCCAAAACACATGAAAGACAGGCTCTTCTCCTTGTGTGGAGGTGCAACATCTGAACTCAGGGAAGATTTTCAAATACTGCCAACCTTATATTGTTAGCAAAACCTAGCATTTTTTTGTAAGAATCACCCTTCATTCAAATGAATTTAATTTATCTCTAACATTTGCCCAGTAAATACCTTTATTAATCATCCACTTCTTTAAATCCATTAAACCACCAATTTCATGATATAATTTTCCAGGCTCTTTGTAGAAATCAACCTTTTATAACATCAATTCCTTTGCTTAGCTTTGAGAAATGATTGTCCATGGTATATTCTATGATTCTACTGTATCATGTACACTGTATCGTGTACACTGTATCATTGCTTAGCAAGGGATGCATGCTCTTCTTATTATAGTTTCTGACATTCCTCATATTTTGCATCTTGTAGTGAACATAGCAGAAGGAAAAAAAAGTAAGATATATAGATTCACATAAGATATATGTAGATATATGTAGATTCACATCAAGGTCATACTTATTGCTGTTCAGAGATAAACAAAGAGGAAGCAATGCTGAATTTATTAAGTATGTATGATGCACAAATAAATTACAAGTTAAGAAATTTATAGGACATAAAGTGTAAAATTAACTATCTATCTCTCCTTCCTGTGATCTGCCCTAAACATACCTCAGCAGTGAACAGAGATATCATGTGGGGTAGTAAAAACTTAGGTACATTGAATGTAACGTTTGAACATTTGAACAAAACAACATTTGAATGAGTAGCTTTCCTTATGGCGTCTCTGAATTGCTCCTGAGTATTGTCTACTTGTCATCACTTTAAAAAGTGTTCTTTGTCTTGAGAAGGATCATCAGATCAACAAACTGAGAGTTGAAGATTTTGCCTATTTGTCTTGATTTGTCTTGATGCATATTTGTCTTGATGCTAGACTTTCACAGTACTCCTCTGCACCGTAGTACTTAGGATCTGAAATAATTTGATATTAGAGAAGTTTGAGTGGAGTTTCTCATTTCAATCTTTCAAGTGAATATTGGAAGTAGAAGATGGGTGTTTAGTTGCAGGGCAAAACTATGGGCAGATGGTTATACAAATCTCTGCTCCTTGCAGTGGTAAAAAACTTGATATTTGTAAGAGCAAGATATCTTTGTTCATGCAACAGAGCAGATGCCTGCCCCCTCCTGCTCCCTCACCAACAGTTCTGTTTGCAGAAACCAGCTGTTTGCAAAGACAGTCCTGATGAAGCACTGAAGTGAGGGCAGAGCTGATTTCCATGTACACTTCTCTTCAGGCAAAATTAAGAATAAAAGATAGGTTCCAAATATACCAAATACATTAATATTATAGCTATGCTATTTTTCTTATTTTTAAATGGCATAATCGATATTTTTTTTTAATTGCAAACTGACTTAGATAAGGAGATTTATAATAAGATTGGAATTAATCTGTAATATGATATTTCAGATAAGTGTGAAATACTTGCTTGTTGTGTTTGCTTTTTTTCTTTTTGACAAATACATTCTGTCCAAATTTATTAATGTAATATAGGGGATTTCCAGTTTGGAACAGATATGTTTTGGGTTTTTTTTTAAGAGTTTACTATAATTTTTCCATATTTTTTTTTCTGTGAAATTTTTCCTGCTGTGCTGGATGTATGGAATTTTCTTTTTATTTTCTTAATTGCTCTCAGGAGTGAAGGAGCTTGAACTTTGATTATTTATTAAACTTATTTCATTTTTGGAGGCTCATTTGTGGGAATGGAAAACAGTTGGGTGGTGGGGTAATGTCAAAGTGAAATCAGTTCCTTTTGCACAAATTTTGGTCATAATTGAGTAAAATCACAGAACTCTGCCTGCTTTCCACTTGAATGTGCAAGTGAGGGGGGCATTAATTTAACAGGTTCCTAGAGCTTAAGGCCAGGGGAAGCCTTTAGATAATTTCTGACTTTGTATGCTCAGTAAGTTAACTTACTGTCAGATACTCCTGTAGGAAGCCAAAAGACTTTGATAGACTGAAGTATTCTGGTCTTCAAAACAGTGAACAGCTGAGTCACAGCAATCTATGAATGACACAAAGGTTCCAGCAGTTTCTGGTGAGATACTTTAAGATGATTGCAGCTTGCCCACAATTCATTAGTTTAAAAATCTTACAAATATCCTACCAAACTGAACAGAAGTTCAGTTTCTTTCTTTTTCTAATAAAGATAGTGTCTCTGAACCTAAGAGAGATATTTGTTAGACTTTTACCTGGAACAAACATTCTTCCACTGCAGAAAAGTCTTTCAGCTGTAGGACAGACAGACATATGAAAGGAAGGGACAACTTCCACCTTTTCAACAATGCAAAACAAAACAAAGAATTCTTTTAGACACTTGTGCATTATCGGGGGGGGGGGAAGAAAACAAGTTAATGTTAATGCAGATACATCTGACTTTACCAAATAGGAACTGCAAATTTTTACAGTAGATATAATAGAAAGTTTCTTACTGTCTGGGAGAAGAAAAGAAACAGAAAGGGGCAAGATATGTGGCATTGTGAGCAAAACATATGAAAACCAAGCAATTTCTTTTCTGGCTGTTTTTATAAATCATTCATACATAAGTCGTTGCAACATTTTATGGTCCTGAGAACACTTCTGAGTGTCTTTTTCTCAAATGAGAGCTTATAACTTAAGCATGCCATGTTTCATGTATTGTAGACACTACTCTGTTGGAAGCTAAGTAGTGATTTATTTATTCTACTCTAGCTAATCTATTTTTGAGACACCTACTTATTTATTCTCTTTTTAAGTTTTATAATCACTCTAGCAAGAGAGCTATATAAGACATAGGTCATATCATAAATGTGATAAAAACTGAGAGTAGGTCTAGGGATGTAATTGCATACATTTAATCTAAGGATGTGACAGATCTATGCTCCTTATAGCATCCCATCTCAGAAGGATGGCAGCAGTCTCTACTCTTGCTGTGCCCAGTATGTAGCTACTGAGCCACATGCACTCCTGATCAGTATAAAGTGCAGGTCCTACACCTTGGCTATGTCATGTGATATGAAATAGGAACGAGCTACCTCAGGTTACCAGGTAATTCAAATTTCAGTATGTAGGCTTCTTGAGCCAAAAGAGACTCATAGTTGGATTGGAAACATTCTCCTTATGGAAATCTTTAGTATAAGGAGAAACACATGATCTGAAGAAAAGAATTAGACAGATGTTAAAAATCATCACAAAGTAGGTCTTAAAAAGGAATCATTGTCACTGGAAGATTCTAAGGACTAAAATTAAATCTCTCTCAGGTATTAGCAGAAACGTTTTGTGGGATCAGTTTGTGGGATCAGTGGGATCCTCATCCAGTTTTCCTCCTCTGAATTATCAGCATGAATGTTTTTTGAAGCTGTAGTACCTGCCCGTACTGAAGTATATGTGGGAACATGAAAATTACTTAGTGCTTTCGTTAATTTATTGTAGAAAGTAAAATTACTGAGCCACAATAGTCACATTCTGATTTTCCTGTGTCTTCTTGTGTCCCTGATAAAGAAAGCTTTCAGGGCAGAATTTATATGTGTTTCTCAGCTGCTTCAAAATTATTCTCTGGCCTGGTTGTGACACCACAGTTCCTTTCAGACACAATATAGTTAAAGAGGGCCACTGACTAATTCCTTGTTGTAAGAGAAGTGCATTGTGTATCCTCCTATCCAGTCTCCATATCCTAGCCATTAACAGGTTTTACTTTCAACTCGTAACATGAGATTAATTGCCTCAGTCTTTTTCATGCGCAGGTATTGAAAGAGTCCAAGACGATTGCCAAGTAAATGAAAGCAGACCGTATTGTGCTTGTACTTGTACTATATATATACTTCAATTAAAGAAAATAAAATTCACATATGCTCATTTCAAACATGCTGAAATCTACATAAATGCTACTTAACTTCATCTAACAGTACAAAAGGGCTGGTAGGTTACTCATCGTTTATTGCAATGACTCTGCAAATTACACAACTCATTGCAAAAGCAAGTCATAAAGCCCTTTCTTCATATATATTATACACAAGAAACAGCATCACTGTATATTCCTGTATAAATATCCTTCCTTTATTTAATGACTCCATAGGACATGTTCTTTGCTTCCTAGCTGCTTGGTTTAAGGACTGACTGAGGTTTTAGCTTATGGCTGTGCAAGTTTAAAACTGATTCCTGGTTTCCACTTTCGGTAAGTAGCTACCTGCATAAGTGGTGGTTAGCAGTGGTTAGCTAGTGGCTCCATCAGTGCATGAGCTAAGGACAGTAGTTTGTGCATATAAGCCTTGGAGCAGCTCAAATAGAAGCTATTGATCTGTGTGTGCACTCAGCTGTTTGGAATTTGAATGTACAGTTAATCTTTACTCATTTTTGCTGCTATTGCTAAGAAGTACATTTATTTTTTTCCAATAGCTCAGTAATGTCAGTGAACTCATAAGTTCTGGAGAAGAAATTAACTTCTTTTATTAAATATAATATGTGGAACTAATCTGCTTAAAATGATTAAAAAACTCATTATTTGAACATGAACATCTCTTTTACAAGGCAATGAACTTACATTGCAGATACTGCCATATTTCATAGAATTAAAGTACATTTTTTTAAATTTTCTTTTGCAAGCAAAAAATCCCAAAGACTTTTAAAAATACAGCCGAAAGCACTTCTTATCCACTAAGAACAAAGTGACTCACATTGTCCACAGATGTTCTGAAAGGGTCATTTATTTTTCAGGGTGAGGAAATTCAAAGCAAGTCTAACTGTATTACTGACCAGACCTTTGTACAAGCTTGTGGTAAATGTTGAACACTAGCCTCCAGCCAAGGTCCTCTAAAACTCTTATCAGCATAAGGTAAGGAAACCTAAGCATCTGGAGAGAACAGAATGTGTGTAGTCAAAATGAATCATTCAGGAAAGAAACTCAAAGGAGATTAGGAAAGCTACCCTTAATTACCAAATTTCTTAATAACTTTGAAGTTGTGTCAGTTTGGGTTTGTAGAGTTTATTTGCTTTTTAGAGAACAGAGAAGGATTGAAAGGGAACGGAAGGGGAAGATTCACAATTTTCCATCCAAAGACTTATTATGACATCTTTGTGTGAAGATCCACAAAATTTTGAATTTGAAAACTGCTTTCTCCTGATTCGTGTACAATAAGCACACACTATATCTGTATCATGAGCCAGTGTCACGGATAAATGCCAAACCTGGATCACAAGCAGAAACTACTACTTTCAAACCTTTTCATTGAAGTGAGGGCCTTACTATACTAGGCGAAGAAAATGGTATGTGTTTTGCAAGAATGGTGTTATTGTTATTATTATTACTGTTATAAACCTAACAAACGTTAACTGCATCTTAGTTAATTACAGTTTTATGGGTCATAAGAAATAAATATCAATAACTTATTAACCTGCAAAATGTATGACTGATACTGAATTAACAAGCTGGCATATGTTAGTAAGATCAACTTTAGCTAGGCTATTTCTGCAAAAATTACTACTGATTTTGTGTAAGATAAGTAAAATGAAAAATATTTGACTTTCAATAGATTCATTAAGCTGTATGAATGACAAAAATGAACACTGACTAGGTGAATTATTCCTTGGTACAACTCACAGTTAATTTCAAGAAGTCTAAGATGTCATAAACAGGCCCACAGGAAGAGTAGTTGAAGATATATTAATGTAAAACATAGAAAATAATAAATGACTGAAGACCTACTTCTGGGGTGGAGGAAGAAAAGATTTACTATAAAAGATTTACAAAGTAAGTATTGGCAAAGCATTATCAAAAATAATCAATCACTTTTAAAAACAAATGTTTTCTCCCCTTGGACATCAGCCAATGACCAGGGCAAGTATAGACTTCTCAGAATTAAACCTCGTAATGTTTACAGTATTTATTATACATATTATTTCAAAACATTCCTGTAATGTAACAATTTCCTGAAATACTTCCTACAATTACAGTTTGTGTTAGAGAGGTTTATCTTATAAAGCCAAAAGATAAGGACTGTTTCGGCTAAATGGAGCTTTTTATGAATGGTGGAGGTTTTAATCTTATCTCCCTCTTCCAAGTACTGTTGGAATTCAACTGTCAAAAAGAAGGGGCCTCACTTCCATGTTTCCTTACCTTCCAACCTCAAGCTATATATGAACTCCCCATTTTAACCCAACAGTAAAATAAGTGCATATAAGCAGAAAATAAGTTTCTGCTTACACAGCTCTTTTAGTTTTAAAGGCTCTAATACCAGCAAAATGTATCTGGAGTAAATGCAAACCAACTTTGCACAAGAAAAGCTTAGTAAAAAGGTAGCTGTTAAGAATGACCTCAGGCAATGGATCACAATACTGTGTAGAAAGCTCATACTTAGATTTTCAATATGAATGGACATTCATATATCCCTTAGACTCCTAATGTCATTATATTTCTGCTTGTGTTTTCTTGGAATGATGAGTGCTTGAGGGATATTAACAGGAAAGCTATCTAGGGAATTCTGTGATTTTTGATGCACTGCTCTGCAGCAGTTCTAAATACAAGAAAATGCCTTGTATCTTGTCCATGTCTTGTTTTACGTAAGTCTGAGACTCCCACTGGATGATCTTACATTTTGATGTGAAAAATGTGACAATTTATTCAAAGCTTGTGAAATCTCATATCCTGATCATGCAAGTGCCACTCATACAGCACAAAACGTTCATATTTGGGTTCAGAAAATGTGAGTCATGGAACCTCCTTGTGGCACTGTAAATCCAGAGTGGTGCCATAAGTTTTCTGAAGGAAGTGATTTTCCTTCATTTATACAGTCCAGCAGACTTTGCATAATAACTGAGTGTTAAGCACTCTATTTCTATAGTAATACCTGACTTTGGGCCTGACTTCCTCATAGTATGGCAAGGTGAACTGAAAAACAAAGGCATATATGTAATTGTTGCCTCCGTATTGTGATAGAGGGTATGCCTGGTCATTTTTATTATGCTAGATCCTTATTTTTTCCAGACTGACTCTCCTTTTGGATAATTTGTAGAAACTTGTCTTGGAGCAAGGTGTCTTGGAGTACCTTGCTGAGAGCAAGACATTTGCACAGATAATCTATGCAGGTACTGAGGGAATGATCTCCTTGTTGAGGATCCAAGATAACATAGGATATGTGTCTTGATGATCACAGGCTGATATGCATAGCAGGGCTGTTTAATGGTTAACTAAAATGCTTTTAATTAGTTAACTGGTCTGCATTTTCAGCTTTGCTTGTGGACACAACCATCTAGGAAATATGGTTCTACTGGTACGGACTACTTTTCAAAGAACTCTAGTTCAAACCAAGGAGAATTAAACCAGTACAATATAACAATACAAATATAAAATAGTTATTAAAGGGATTTGGAAAATTTCCTTCCAAATATAACCATAATCTATGTATCCATGTTAAGTGTACTAAGGAATTACTCAGGATCCAGCATTACTGTACCAGAGTTTCTTGGATAGCTCGATGTATGTATTTAACATGTATGTCTAAGAATATGCGATATGGACTACTATTAATTAATATTGATTTATCCATAATAAATGGTTTACTTATTATATCAGTTACACACAAGAAATTATTAAAGTTTAATTTTACTCATCATAACCGATGACAGAATAAGTACCAAATGTTATTTACTTTGAGCTATTGTAGACCTAAAGATTATTCTCTTTATGCACTTATGTTTATGCTTAAAGACTGCTAAATGAGTGGTAAATGTTAGTTAAAGAATCCCATGCTTGAAAGTAGCTATAGGAGAAAAAATAAAATAAATCAATTACTTTATAGAAATACATACTGGTTATAACATAATTAATGCTTATTTATTTTCTACCAACAGTCAGAAAGAAAAATGGTAATTTTGTGATGCTGCCTGCTGTCAAGGCAAGAGCTCTTAAGGGCCCGATTTTATGTTTTCGTCCAGATGGATCAAATAGCTTGGTATACAGTCACTGCATGCTTGATGAGAGAGGAAGAAAGGTTCCCCCCACTAGCCACAAACCAGAGAACTATTTATCTAGAAGCATCTGCTAACACAACGACCAAAGCACTGCCAAATACAGAAAATAAAACAGAGAGATAGAATCATAGAATCATAGAATAGTCAGAGTTCCAATCTTGTTCCAACCCCCCTGCCACGGGCAGGGACACCTCCCACCAGATCAGGTTGCTCAAACCCACATCCAGCCTGGCCTTGAACACTTCCAGGGATGGGGAATCCACTATTTCCCGGTACAAGCTGCTCTACTGCCTCACCACCCTCACAATAAAGAATTTCTTTCTAATATCTATTCTAAATCTACCCTGTTTCAGTTTAAAACCATTACCCCTCATCCTATCTCCACACTCCTTGACAGAGTCCTTCCCCATCTCTCCTGTAGTCCCCCTTTAGGTACTGGAAGGCTGCTATAAGGTCTCCCCAGAGCCTTCTTATCTCCAGGCTGAACAACACCAACTCTTTCAGCCTGTCTTCATAGAAGAGTTGTTCCAGCCCTCTGATCATCTTCATGACCCTCCTCTGGACCTGCTCCAACAGGTCTATGTCTTTTCTGTGCTGAGTGTCTGAGATTGAGGGCACTGAGGTGCATGTTAGAAATTTCTCTAGTAAGTTCTTAAAGGACTGAAGTATTTCACAACTGTCAGGCAGTTTACTCAAATACTTCCTTTTTTTTGCATTTCCACAATATCTGAATCTTATCTTACTGCAGTTTAATCTTATTACCTATGGTCATCTCCACTATAGACTTGGAGAGGTCTACACAGGCAAAACAAACCAAGCTTTCTCAATGTTTCCTTACATAATACCTTTTCAACACTCCTGAGCATTCTGACTGTCCTTTCCTCTCCACTCAGTGCTCTATACACTTCTCATTTTGCAGTTCCTCAATGAGATGACACTTGACAAATGTAGAAATATAGGAGTGATTTCTTCTCTATAGTCCATTTGTTCTGCAATCATTTGCAGATACTTGCATCCATTTCTGAAGCATTGCTAGGTCACTCACTCTCTCTAGGATTGAAATGGAGGTTTGAATGTGAGGATGGTTTCATCTCACTTAAATTTTGCTACTTTAAAGATCTGTAACCAAAGTGAATTGTCTCAAATCCCCGTTATAAATAAAACCTCTGACTATGAGAGAAAATGAAGTCTCTAGTTTTTCATAACTGCTCCCCAACTAAACCAGATTTTGGCTATACTCCTTGAGGGATAGTTGTTCTACTGAAATGGTACTTCTGCAGCAATATTTATCATAATTTGGATAGGTGGATTATAAGGTAGGTCAAAACTTGTCTGGATCACTGGGCTCAGTGGCATGTGATCAACAGTACAAAGCATGGCTGGCAGCATGTCATTACTCAGGGAAGAGGCAATTGGAGCTGTTACAAATTTAACATGTTTATTAATGACCTGATAGATGGGATGGAAAGCACTCGCAGCAAATTTGTAGATGATACACAATTAAGGGAGCAGTCAATAAAATGGAGGGCAGGTCTACTATTCAGAGAGACTTCAGCAGACTCAGCCCCAGAAATGGGCTGACTGAAATTTCATGAGGTTCAACAAAGCAAAATGCCAAATCCTGCCTTTTGGGAAGAAATATCCAATGCACCAGTACAGGCTGTGGTCCGACTCACTGGAAAATAGTTTTGCAGGAAAGGACTTGGGGGTCCTGGTGCATGAAAAGCCAACAGCTTTTTGGACAACATGAGCAAGAGTATGGGCTGCAGGTTGAAAAAAATAATTTTTCCTCTCTGATCAGCACTTGTGACAACACATCTGGAGCACTGTTTCCACACATCTCAGTGGATTTTATTTCCTCTGGAAGGGGTAGATTATTAAGAAACAAGGGAAAATGGCCTATATAACCTCCAAACAGCAGATTTTGGCAGCACATATAGACTAAAAAATGTTATTGTATTCCACAAAACTTATTGCTGGTGTGCTGATGGCTAATTTACTTCTCACTCATTTTCTATTTTTATATTCTTCTCAAAATGAACGAAAACTTATTTATCAACAGATTTGGACATAGATTAGGAATTAGTACTTTGTTTGAAGACCCACTCATAGTGAAGAAAGATTATCATGTTGTAAATATATTGCATGTATTTTTATGTAATTAATACCTAACAACTTGGATTGATGACTGTTTTATTTTGGGTTCTGTGTTACTGGTTTCAGAGTTTAATGTTATTAATTGCCCTCACCAATATTTATTGGATAGCTATTTTGAGATAGTTCCCATATTTAGAACTTGCGTAGGAGGGCTAGATATTTCTCTGTCCTGTCAAAGAAAGTATTTTTTCATTTTCTTGAATTTCCTGAATTCATAATTTTATTTTTTAAAGCAGGAAAATTCAGATCATTATTCAGACATTATTATAGCTCTTGGCATGACTGTATTGTCCTTCTTGCCTTGTCTTTGAGGATTCTTCCTTCAGTATGATTTTGATGAGAAAATTAACCATGTTGTGAAATTCCACATGCAAGTTACTCAGAGTTTAGCATGGTTGGAAAGAAGACACATGCAAATATAGTGATTGATACACACATACTAAGTAGCTGCTACACATCTTTCTGAATGAAAAATTTATAGAAATTTGTTTTTTGTTGGAATGCTCATGTAAACCATGCATCATGTTAGGCATACTCAAGATCCAGCTCTACTCGTTATAGAATAGATCTACTGTGAGATTCAGGAGGAGTAAAACTCCATTCTACCTTGCCATTTATAAAGCCAAACCACATTGAAAGCATAGTGCCCAACAAAGGTCTTCAGATGGTTAATGATGCTGGAAATTCTGAAAGAATTAGGTTCCAGCTATAAATTTTGGCATTTTCCATAAAAAATTTAATCAAGACCAGTCAATTTGTTTGGTGATAGAGCATAAATGCCTCACTTCTAACTATATCTGTAATAAATCAATCAGCAGAGAAACTTATTGAAACAATTTTATCACAGAATCACAAAGTCACTAGGTTGGAAGGGACCTTTTAAGATCATGTACTCCAACCAATGAGAAAAAAAAAAAAAAAACCCCAAAAAAACCCCACCACACCACAACCCACACCACACAAAACACCACCCAACACTAATCCCTGAGCACCATGTCAACTCTTCTCTTGAATATCTTCAGGGATGGTGCCTCAGCCACCTCCCTGTGTGCCCATTCCAATGTCTGATAACCCTTTCAGTAAAGAAANNTCTAACCTGAACCTCCCCTGGTGTAACTTGAAGCCATTATCCTTTGTCCTATCATTTGTAAATTGGGAGAAGAGACCAACCCACCCCTCTCTACAGCCTCGTTTCAGGTAGTTGTAGAGAACAATAAGGTCTCCCCTCAGTTTCCTCTTCCCCAAACTGAACAACCCCCCCCCCCCCAAAAAAAATCGTACAATATTGTAAATTGTAAAATATCATACAAAAATATATTCCAGCTGCTTGTTATATTTTGGCTGGCCACACAGTACCAGTGAGGATCAAAAGGATATTGAACAAAAATATAAAAGATAATTCATATTATTGGGTGGGATTTGCAGGTTATACTTCCTACATTTTCTGGATACAGAGGTGGTATTCAACAGGTCAAATGAATCCCATTCTAGAATTGCCTGGATCTGCTCGCCTCAGAAAACTCATAGGTGCCCTGCAGATCTGATGCAGATGTTTCCCCTGTAGGTAAATGAGTTTAAGAAGATAAGAATATAGGACAATGTTTCCTGTTTCCCAGGGCTATTCCCTATTTCCCAATTTCCCAATGATTCCAGAATAAAGGCCTACCTAGGCTTGTACCCTATCTGCAATAATGACTAATAAAATATGCAAGAAGATTATAAACATATAAGTATAGAGCAAATAGGTTCTGATGGTGTAATATACAGTATACATATTTTCTCACTTTCTTTCCTGTATGTTAGAAGGAAAGAATGTAAGCATAGAATAAACACACAAATACTTCCCCTAAATAATATTATAGTGTTTGGTTAATTGTGGCTTTGCAACAGTTTACTCAGTCGTAAAGTGGAGTCCCTTGTATTTCAAGGTCTTTGATGGATTTTTCTGCAGTGAATTTTTCTAAATCTATTGAACCCAAGTAAAGTTTTAGCAATGTTAGATGAGATAGATCCTGCCATAGTTGATCATTGCATATATACTTACACTGAATAAGAACATTTTTCCCCGTATATCTGCTGCATGTTTTAATGAAACACATATTTTGAGTTTTGGAACTTGGTTCTTATTGTGATTAGATAAAGTATACCTGTTTTTATTTTGCAGATTAAAAATACATGGATCTGAGGTAAATTTGGAGTAAAAGGAGAATAGTTGTAACAGACATTACAGAGGACAAATTCTATGTGTTCCTGAATTAAATTAAATTGGGTTTAGCCCTGGGGGAAAAAAAAAAAATCACTCATTTGTCTAATGTAGCAAATAAACTTTGCAGATGGTTCTAACTTCAGGAGAGGCATCTAGACAAATAAGGCATGACTTACATTTTCCCTTATTTTATTCAATTTCTTACTTCGTGTCATGAAAGAGTGCAAATGAATAACTGATGCCATTAGAAAAAAACATGTTATTGAATCTTCCTTTAATTTCCATTTGGAAAAAAAAAAGTGCTGAAAACACCCTTTAATGTGATCTTTAACATTTTGAATAGTTTAAAAGCTTTTGACCTAGTTAATAAATTCTTCGAATTTTTATAACAATGCTTACCTCTAAAGAATTTGGGGAAGCTAGTATTTTAATATTTGTTTGCTATAAATTCATGTAACAATGGAGAAGGATTCATTCCTACATATACTGGTTGTGGCTAGGATAGATTTAATGTTCTTCATAGTAGCTTGTAAGCTAGGACCAAAATTGTGTTGATAACATGTCAATATTTTAGTTAATGCTAAATAGTGCTTACATAGCGTTGAGGTCTTCTTGCGCTGCTCTGCCAGTATTTTGGGGGTGCACAAAAAGTTGGGAGGGGACACAGCTGGGACAGCTGACCCCAACTGACCAAAGGAATATTCCATAACATATGACATTGTGCCCAGCAATAAAAGCTGGAAGAAAGAAGGAGGAAAGGAAGACATTTTTGTTTATGGCATTTGTCTTCCCAAATAACTGTTGTTATGTATGTTTAAACATTGCTTTCCTGGAAGTAGCTACACATATGCCTGTTGATGGGAAGTTGCGAATTAATTCCTTGTTTTGTTTTGTTTGCATGCACAGCTTTGCTTTACCTGTTAAACCGTTTGCATATCAACCCACAAGTCCTCTCATTTTTACCCTTCCAATTCTCTCCCTCATCCTGTCACAGGGAAGTGAGTGAGTGTCTGTGTGAGTCTGAGCTGTCTGCCAGGGCTAACATGCAACACTCCATAATCTGTTATAGATTCCCTGTTGACTGTATTTGGAAAATAATTTTAAGATGTACTTAAGACTCTGTACTGGTATGGGCAAAAATAAGAGACTGTTATGACTGCCAGGTAGTACTGGCATGCCGCTTTTGCATTGAAGTACTTCTTAAAACAAACAATTGCTGACATAAAGATGGTTATCACAGGTCTTGTGTGGAGTATGTGACTTGGGTCAGAAACCAAAAGAAAATTTTTCCTCTTCAAATTGTGGAACTCATACTTGGCACACTGCTTTTGATTTGCTCCCAAAAGTAAAGGCATCCTTCCCTAAACCTCTAATGAATCACCTGAAGACACATATCTCTTTTCATTGTGTATGCTTAGCTTGGACTGTACACCTAAATTTGGAGAATGAATTTAAGTAAAAATAAATTGTACTGAAAAAGCGTAGAATCAAACCCCTTAATTTAGTTAAGGAGTGTGGATGTCCTTCAAAATAATTTCTATTCCTTCAGACTTTGACCAACAAAATAGGAAAAAATATGTACTTAATTAAGTGTAGAAATATTGTAAAGTACTGTATTCCGCTGCTGTTACATATTCAGACGATACTTTGTATTTTAACTTGCTCATATTCATTCCTGCTTCTTGTGCATTGTAGAGTTTAATACATATTATATTTATATGTTTATATATATAATTTAAAAATAAATCTTATGACAGCTAAATATCCCCTAAGATCTGTATTTGGGTGACTTCCCACCATTTCCCTATCTTTATATTTCCAGAAATGACAAACACAGGCATTACTTGCTGCAACAAAAATTTCTCACTGTAGAGAGGAGAGTTCGTGGAGGTTAGGATTATAGCATTTCAGTCAAACTGTGTTTGAGAAGTTACCTATCAGACTGTGAATCAGATGCAATACTGTAATCCTGTACTCTGAAGAGGTTTCTGTGATATTCTAAGTGGTAACTGTGGAGGTGAAGATTTTCCGTCACTGGAGGAACAGTATGCAGTATATTCAGAGATTTAAATTGCGTTAGAATCTACAATCCTTTGAAATAAATGGAAAATATCCTGTTGACTATATTAGAGACTTTCATGCAGCATTTTGATTATAACATAACCTCAGAAAAATACTTTTTCCACATGTGTTTAGCATCAGGATTGCTGTTCTAGATCTGTATTATCAATCATGTTACAGCTTGGTTTTGCCCAAACAAGGGTGAAATCAAAAGAAAAGTAAGGAAATCTTCACATGAAACATAATAGATGCTGGGTTTCCATCACTTCAGCATAAAATTTCCTAAATATTAATAGTGGTTTTTTTCTCCCAAGACTGCTTATAAGAGGGAAAATTTATCTTCATTCCACAGGCCAAGTGAGTTAAAGTTGTAATGTCAGTCTAAACTAATATCCCGTTTTGATAACTATTTATAGACAAATGTAATGCAATGAAAGCAAGCTATTCAGTAGGAATTTGCAAAGGCAAATTCTGATTTAAGATGGAGTTGAAGGAGATTACAGCTAGAATTGAAAGATAAACAAAGCCTACAGTGAGTCATGAATAGGATCAAAAGCAATTAAATGAATAGTTCAGGAAATGGTGTTAGGATCTGTTTTGTTTAATCACATTATGGTTTTATGTGAAATAATTGTATGTACACTTACTGTACTTCCAGATTATATAAATTATTGTTAATGTAGGAAAGGATCAGATTTTCATACAAATAGATGTAGATAATCCTGCGGATAAGTGTCATAGAGATGAGATAAGTCTTTGGTGGTAGAAATTGTTAAATCAAGTCTTTCTGCCTCTTTCTGCCTCTGTCTCTTCTTCTCTTTCCCCCTGCCTTGGGGAAGAGAGGAGGATTCTTGGCGTACTAGGTGATTTGAAGATAACAAAGCCTAACAGTGTGGATGCAGTAAACTAACATGACCCTAAAACATAGCAGAATCTTTAGCAAAAGTGAGAAAATATTAATATCACTTTGTAAAATATTCATGATATTTTATTTTGCTCTGTCTGACAATAAGAATTTAGGCTGGAATAAGTATAACAAAGATACCTCAGTATATTCAAATATTAAAGGCATAAAAGAAAGACTCCATTATTCCCAATGTGCAGTAGATTGTGATAAACTGTAATATATATTATTTCTTAATATATATCATACATCATATCTCTGAGAATTTGCTTCCCATGGATTTAGATTAAAATCTAAATTTTTATCTAAATAAAGCTGATAAGCAAAAATATAAGAGTCACCTAGATAAGTAGGATCCTAACAAGATCTTAAACACAGTAGCCAGATTTATGACTGTGAATGCAAGATTCCTCCATTCCACCCTTAAGGCAGAACTGCTTTGCCAAGTTGAAGCAAGCAGATCAGAGTGTTAAAGCATTGGGGAAATCCCTGGGCCTTGAAAAAAACAGAGTTAGACAATAGACCAAAAGCTACCCAACATGTGCTAGTGTAGGAAAGAGGGCTATAGTTACTTCAATGGACTTTTCTGGATTTCAGTTAGCATCTCTATGAACGACAGGACTCAACCTTTGGGGTTGCTTCAGTTCCTCAGAGGAATGCAGCATTTACAGGTGGAATACAGTAACCTAGAGCAATTAACTAAATGCTGGGTGTATTTTCAATTATCCTGTATGTGACTGACATGCAAGTTTTGGTGTTGAGGTCATTGCATGAAATGTATGGAAAGCAAGCCAGAAAATCAGAGAGCCTGAAATCATTACACATGAAGGTTATCTAGTGACAAGAGTTATACAATCACTTTAATTGGCACCTGTTGCTATATAGCCTGGAGATGGTGCTGCTAACCATTTGGAGAATAATTGTTTTCTTCTATAAGTATATAGAGTTTCAATATCATCTTAGAGTTTTTTAACATTAATTCAGTTTTCATTTGCCGGATATATCTTAAATAAGTGCCAAGAGGCAGATACAGTTGTTTGGAATATCATAGGTAGCTACTTCAGGAGGGAAAGGATTTTTAAAAGGGCATTTATTTTGATGGCTGTGATTATTATAGCTGCCTCAAAGCAAAAGCAGACACTACCCTCTCCCTGAATCCTTTATGAGTTTTATTCTTTGTGAAGAGGGAGTCTTTTTATCTACTGTTGTTTTAAGCTAATTGAAACTCCTGATTTTATTTACAGTGAAATAAATTTTCAAATTCCATGTCCTAATGATTAGGTGTTACCACATTATCTGTGTAATATTTATCTACTTGCCAACAGTGCCTAATCCTGTATCATCCTAAAACCACACAGCATTGGTTTTTAGGGATGTAAAATAGGATATTGTTTGCAAGTAATAAACTGTATTTGCTACTGTCCCTTTTAGCTGCATCAGAATCTTAATTTCTTTCATGATATGAATGAAATTAATTGTTCATGCAAACAGTAAGATATTCTTCTAGATTCATGTCTTTCACCCACAGTTTAAAAGCAAAGAAGAAAAGCCTGTATCTCTGATCCAAGAAAAGGATTATAGGAAGATTACATTAGTTCTGACTAGTGATTTTGAATTGCCTTATAAATTGCATACAAACAATTGTTAATAGATACACTACTACTGTTAAATATACTCCTACTGTTAAATCTTAAAAAGATTGACTTTGGATCCTTATTTACTAGGGTTTCTCACACATAAGAAACTATATTATTGATTCAAAAGCTGCTTTGAATTGTTTCATAAGGCTGTGTTAAATGTAATTTTAAATGTTTCCCTTTTGGAACAAAAGAAAAACTTTGTTGACTGATTTTGAAAGATTTTGGAAAGAAAGTAAAAGCTTTTTATAAATCTTAAAGGTGTAGAATCATAGAATCAGAAAAGTTTGGGTTGGAGAGGAGCTTTAAAGGCAGTATCAATGTGCAAAGCCACTAATGTCCATTGAACAGCTCTGTATTGCAGCAATGAACACTGGATGAAATAAACTAATAATTCAGTTTTTACTGATTAATGTGCAGGGAAGATGGGGTGATGTCACTAACATGAAAATAAAACACCAATTGGAAGATCCTATGTAGAGGGGAGAGGGGAAGCTGAATACTAAAGGGCAATCAACAGCTAAATATGACAGGTATGTATACATGTTTAGGCACTGTGAATGTGCTAATTAAGTTTTCCTGTGTAATCTTAATTGTAGTTTTTCTACACTCTGTTAACTTTTTCATCTGACACTAACTTTATTCTGATGTGTCATACTTTTTAAAAGAGAGCATATATTAATAGGATATCACACCGGCGATTAGCAGTAGTGGAATCTAAAGTCACGTCTCATTGGGAAATAAGTGTGAGTCCTCTTTACAGAGCAGACACTAAAGAACTGATGTCCATTGTAGCCATTTTTGGGGGTTTTACTGCAGACTAGCTCTCATTTGGTGTCATGGATTAAAGCCCTCTCCATTAGAGAGAGAAACAGATTCAGAATGCATCTTTTGGTTTACCTCCACACAAAAGCAGCCCAGATCCTAACCACTCCCAAAAGTTAATCATTCTATAGAAAATAAGGATTATTGGGAGATTTATTTCAAAAGCCCACATCCAATCTGTTAAACATTATTATGAAGCCAGCCTTTATACCAGTTACACAAATCTCTACTTTTGGAGCTACCAGAGCAACTGGTAACAATACTATGCTGTCAGTCTCTCTGTGAGCACACAAAGCAACAGATGTCACAGGTACAGGCAGAGAGCCAAAGGCTAGTGAGACTTGAATTAATTTGGTTCTGTTCTAGGCACTGAAGAAGGAGGTATTTAACTGAGTACAGAATTACAGCCAGTTTTTTTTCCAAGCCTGTCTCAGTGCTGCCTTTTCTAACGGCAGTTTCCCCTGTGATCCTCTCTGATGCAGTTCCAACATGCACCTTTTCTTGCCCCACTTTCACTCTTCTTGCTCAGCCACATTTTTACTCTGTTCACCCACAGAGAGGAGAAGCAGCTCTCATCTTTCTCCTGCATCCTTGTCCAACCTCTCTTCTTGCCTGCCTCATCTTTGCAATTCCTGAGCCAAGATTTTTCATTAATGTCACAGAGACAGATGGTTTCTGATGACTATGCAGGATACAAAAAAACTATTTTTAAAACATATTTTTTCCCTTTTTAAAAGGAGAATAAAATCTCTCAGCTAAATTAGCAATACCTAATATATTCAACACAGAATGTCAGACTGAGGAAATATTTTGAACAAGAGCTGTATTTAAAATAAATAATATAATGAGTCTGATATTGATAAAATTTCTGTGCTTGCAAAATATATGTGTTAAAATTACTATGCTAGTTATCAATCTCAAATAATTTATTTTCTTATCATGAGCCTGAAGAAGAGAATGGGCACAGAGGCTCTTGGGCTTGAGTTGAATTGAAATCGTGAACAAATGTAGTACAACACGACTGAATCTAGCCACACTTCTTAAGAAACAATGCATACAGATGCCATAGAAAGAGCATTGATGATATCTTACCTGATGAAAGGCATTAATGGCAAACAATGACAGGAAGGAAATTTTCCTCAGAAGTAGGAGAAATGTCTTTAAAATAGCTTAGAACCCAACTCTGTTAAGACATTGAAGACAGTTTATTGAAGGCACACTGAATAAATGGACAGAATTCTGTTGTCTTTTGCATTGGTTCATGGCCAACAGTTTCCCTGAAGTCATTGTAGTTATTCTAACTTTTAAGTGGTGTGAATAAGATTTTGCAAAACACTACCGCTATAAAGCTCCTGCAATAGAAATTGTAAGGAGATCTATATGATTAATGCAAACGACCTAAAAAAAATAGGATAAATTCAACATGTATTAGTTTCCCCACACTGAAGGAAACAACAACACCTGTAAATAGTAGCATTCATACACTTACTAAAAATAATTAATACGTCATTCTGTTCTAGTTGTTTTTTGTATGATGCTATCCTGGAACTGAAATCTCTTACAAATTTAAATTAAAAAAAATAATCTGATTCACTATGTTAATTTTCTAACAGGAGCAGGTTTGTTTCTATGCAATCTTTTTATTACTACTTCTATATCTAAGGAAATGTGCTGTCTACATTGCTACATCATATCTAAATACAGACTATACTATTGTTCTGCTGCAGCTTAACTTGGAGTCATTATGCAAATTACAGGGCACATTCCAGCAGAAATAATTTACTCAAAAAAACTTCCCTTTTCTCTTGGGAAGTTAATTTTATTAAACTAAAAATTGTTGATATGAAAACAGTCAGTTTTAAATATTTTCTTCAGCAAGGGCTATGATAGACAGGGGTATATTTGCACCTGAAGAAGTATTTAGAGGAAACAACTGAATGTAGTGATATCTAGCTAATCATACCAAAGAAAGGGTTACATCTCATGTGCTGAACCTAGATGTCTAGAGTTGTTGACAATAATTGTGTTTAGTAATGTACCTTCTCCTACAATTCATCTGACTAGTAAGTTATCTCTGAATCTTTTTTTTTTTAAAAAGTAGAAAGGAGCATCAGAACAATTTATTGAATATTAATATGTGTTAATTTTGAAAGATGGTAAAAGTCATTCTTTGTCTGAATTGCAAGTAATTCTTGTGTAGGATAAGCTCTCTTTCTTACCTGGATATAAAAATCATTCATTTGGACAATGAGAGATTAAAAATGAGAGATTCATGAGATGGGTACTAGAGCACGGGGACCCCAAACAGTGATGTTGAGATCTCCTAGATTTTGAGATTGGTTTATCTCTTTCATACATTTTCTGATATTTCTACTGCATTTCTTCCTCTTCCTCCTGTATTACTTCAGATGCTTCTGAAGTAAATTGATGTTGAACCTGGAAATAAATACTTAAAATGGCTGTTAGATTACATAAATTGTTATTGTAGATATTCTTGTCTCTCACAAGAAATGAATAAGAATATTTTGGGAGACACAGATTAAAAATGGAATAAATTTACTTAATCCTGAGTTGAGAAAAATGCTGACAGTCATTAATATTGAAAGTAAATTAAGAAAGAATGGGCTGTTGGTAGTCAGATTATATGATATCTGTGGTACGTTAGCCCCAGTAAGGAGCTAAGCACCTCCCAGTTGCTCATGCATTTCCCCGCAGTGGGATGGGAGAGAGAATTGGAAGAGCGAAAGAGAGAAATTCTTGGTTGAGATAAAAACAGGTTAATGGAAAAAAAACCAAAACCCAACACAAACCCCCTCCCCCAACAAATTATGCAAAACAAGTTTGCAGTGGAGACGAACTTCAGGGCAGGTAAGACTGTTCTGGGGAGGGGATCTGCAGTGAAAAAGGCTGACAGAAGCTCTTTTGGGGGCTTTTTGATGCCAGGAAAAGCCCTCTGCTCCTGCTGGGTCAGTTGGTGGGTGGTGCTGCTGAGTGGGCCTGGGCAGAGCCTGCACCTCCTGGCTGCAAAATTAAACAAACCGCCAGGTTATAAGAAGCCTCCGGGATGGCAGGGGTTAGTCTCTGCCCACCCAGCACTGAGCAATCAAACAGTGCTTGGGCATGTGTTCTGGCTGGTGCCTCACGTTGCTGCAGCTTGTATGGCAGGGGCCCAAGCCTCTGCCATTGCACACGGTAAATTCAATCCCTTTAAGCAGTCAGACAACTAGTGCGTTCATCCCAACTGACCCTTCAACTGTCTCTTGGTTTCAGACATCCAGATATGGTTGGTACCAGGTCACAGGCTGTTGTTAGGAAAGCTGTGGGTGCCCAGGCAGAGGCTCCATGCAAACATGCCTCTGGCCACAGAGTGCTGGAGCCTGGCCCTTGAAATGGAGGGCAGCTGGGACAACACCTGTGTCAGGTGTGAACAGGTGAATGATCTCCTCAGCCTGATGGTTGAGCTGAAGAAGGAAATAGAGAGGTTGAGGAGTATCAGGGAGTATGAGAGGGAGATCGACTGGTGGGCCCACTCCCTGAGAGTATGGGAACAGGTTAAGGCCTCACATACATCAGAGGACCCTTTCCCCTCTTCTCACCAAGCAGTAGGAGATGATCTCAGAGAAGGGAGGGAATGGAGACAGGTCCCTGCTCAGTGAAGCAGGCGAATCCTCCCTACGCCTCCCACCTCCCCAGTTAGCCCTGCAGAACCAGTATGGAATCTCGCAGGAGATTCTAGCTGTTGGAGAGGAGGATGGTATATCTAGGCTGGAAATGCCAGAAAGACCAAGTCGCCATAGACCTGGTATTACAACTATTTCCAAAAGGAAAAGCAGAAGGGTCGTTTTGTAGGCGACTCTCTACTGAGGGGGCCAGAGGGACCCATATGCTGTTCTGATCCACTTCACAGAGAAGTCTGCTGCCTGCCTGGGGCATGGGTCAGGGATGTATTGGACAAAGTTCCTACTTTAGTAAACCCTTCTGATTATTAACCCCTTTTAGTATTTCAGGTGGGCAGTGATGATGTGGAAAGAAGGAGCCCAAAATCAGTTAAAAGAGATTTTAGAGCCTTGGGGTGGGTAATTAAGGGATCGGGAATACAAGTTGTGTTCTCCTCTATGCCATCAGTGGCTATCATGGGTGAGGAAATTAATAGGAAGAGACAACAGGTCAATTCATGGCTCCAGGACTGGTGTTATCTGCAGGGCTTTGGGTTTTTTAATCATAGGTTGCTGTATTAGACACCTGGCCTGCTGGTGGCAGGTGGGAGGCACCTGTCCCAGAGGGGTAAAGAATTTTGGGGCAGGAATTAGCAGAGATCGTTGACAGGGTTTTAAACTAGATATGAGGGGGGAGGGGGAGATAACTGGGCCTGTTAGGATTAAACCCAAGGAAAACAAGCCAGGTCTTGAGGGTTGGTGGACTAGCAAGGACCCTTGCTCTACTATTTCATCTGAAAGAAGTGATAGACACCTAGAAATTATGGAAGCATCAGAGAGGGGTCTGGTAGGAAACGGAGCCCACACTCACAAAAACATATTGGAATCATTAGCTCGTCTGAAGTACATCTATACCAATGCAAACAGTATGAACAACAAACATGTGGATCTTGAAGCCATGATGCACCAGGAAAACTATGTCATAGTGGCTATATCACATAAACGTGGTGGGATGCCTCACATGACTGGAGTGCCACAATGGATGGCTACAAACTCTTCATGAGTGAAAGACAGGAAAGGAGAGGTGGCAGAGTGGCCCTGTATGTTAGAGAATGCTATGAGAGCTCAGAAATTAAGTATAATGATAATGGGGTCAAGAGTGTTTGGATTAGGATAAGGGCCAATAAAGGTGGTATTGCTCTGGGAGTCTGCTATAGGCCTCCCAACCAAAGCAGTGAGGTGGATGAGACCTTCTATAAGCAACTGGGAGAAATATCGCAGTGGCTTGCCATTGTTCTTGTGGGGGGGACTTTAACCTCCCTGATATCTGCTGGGAATACAACATGGCAGACAAGGAACAATCCAGGAGCTTACTAGAATGTGTGGAGGATAACTTCCTCATGCAGCTGATAAGTGAGCCGACCAGGGAAAGTGCCCTCCTGGACCTGCTCCTTGTGAACAGGGAAGAACTTGTGGGGGAAGTAAAGGTTGGAGGCTGTCTAGGGCATAGAGATCATGAGATGATTGAATTCTTGATCCTTGGAGAAACAAGGAGAGGGGTTACCAAAACTGCCACCTTAGACTTCCAGACATCAAACTTTAATCTGTTCAGAAGACTGCTAGACAAAATCCCTTGGGAGGACACACTTTAGGATACAGGAGTCCAGGAAGAATGGACATACTTCAAGAAAGAAGTCTTAAAGGCACAGGAGCAGGCTGTCCCCGTGTGCCGAAAAACAAGTAGGCAAGGAAGGAGGCCAGCCTGGCTAAATAGGGATCTTTTGCTGGATCTCAAAACCAAAAAGAGAGTCTATGGCCTTTGGAAGAGGGGGCAGGTCTCTCATGAAGACTATGAAGATGTAGCGAAGCTATGCAGAGGGAAAATTAGGAGAGCTAAAGCACAGCGAGAACTCAACCTAGCTACAGCTATTAAGGATAATAAAAAATGTTTCTACAAATTCAGTAATGACAAAAGGAGGATTAAGGAAAATCTCCCTCCTTTATTGGATACAGAGGGAAACATAGTCATGAAGGATGAGGAAAAGGCTGAGGTGTTCAATGCCTACTTTGCGTTGCTCTTTAGCAGTGGAACTAGCTGTTCCCTGGACACCCAGCCTCATGAGCTAGGAGACAGGGAAGGGAAGCAGAATGAGGGCATCACAATAAAAATGAACAGATCAGTGACCTGCTATGCTGCTTGGATGCACACAAGTCTATGGGACCGGAGGGGCTACACCCAAGAGTGCTGAAAGAGTTGGAAGATGTGCTCACCAAGTCACTTTCCATTATTTACATGAAGTCATGGCTAATTGGGGAGGTGCCAATGGACTGGAGGGTGGCAAATGCAACACCCATCTACAAGAAAGGCAAAAAGGAGGACCCAGGAAACTATAGACCTCTCAGTCCAACCTTGATACCAGGGAAGGTCATGGAACAGGTCATCTTGAGTGCCATCACAAGCCACATAATGGACAACCAGGGGATCAGGCCTAGGGAGCATGGGTTTATAAAAGGCAAGTCATGCCTGATGAACCTGATCTCCTTCTATGACAAGATGACCCGATTATTGGATGAGGGAAAGAATGTAGATATTGTATACCTGGACTTTTGAAAAGCATTCAATACTGTCCCCCATAGAATTCTTGTGGAAAAACTGGCTGCACATGGCCTGGAGGAGCATACAATCTGCTGGATCAAGCACTGGCTGGCTGGAAGGTCCCAAAGAGTGGTGCTCAATGGATTTAAATCCAGCTGGTGGCCGGTCAAAAGTGGTGTGCTACAGGGCTCAGTGTTGGGACCATTTCTGTTTAAAATCTTTATTAACAATCTTGATGAGCTCATAGGGTGTGTCATCGGCAAGTTCACAGATGACACTAACTTAAGGAGTGTTGATTCACATGAGGATAGGGAAGGTCTACAGAGAGACTTAGATTGGATCATTGGACCATTAGTAATGATATGAGCTTCAACAAGACCAAGTGCCAGGTCCTGCATTTGTCAGGGAACTGACAAGTAGGTCAGGGAACTACTGGAGAGAGTCCAGCGTAGGGCAACGAAGATGATTAAGGGATTGGAGCACCTCCCTTACAAGGAAAGGCTCAAGGAGCTGGGACTCTTTAAACTGGACAAGCGAAGGCTGAGGGGAGACCTTATTTGTTTATAAATATCTAAAGGGTGGGTTAAATGATGTTGGATCAGGACTCTTTTCAGTGGTTTCCAGCAATGGGCTCAAGCTGGAACATAGGAAGTTCCATTCAAATATGAAGAAAAACTTATTTCCTGTGAGGGTGGCAGAGCACTGGAACAGGCTGCCCAGGGAGGTTGTGGAATCCCTTTCTCTGGAGATCTTCAAGATCCACCTGGATGCAGTCCTGAGTGATGTGCTCTAGGCATTCCTGCTTTAGCAGGGGAGTTGGACTAGATGATCTCTAGAGGTCCCTTCCAACTCTGACAATTCCATGATTCCATGATTCCACTTGGGTCCACAATAACCCCATGCACCATGGAAATGTGCCCGGAAAGCTGCCTGGCAGAAAAAGGCCTGGAAGTTTTAATTGACAAGTGTCTGAATATGAGGCAGCAGTGTGCCCAGGTGGCCAAGAAAGCCAGTGGCATCCTGGCTTGTATTAGAAATAGTGTGACCAGCAGAAGTAGGGAGGTGATTGACCCCTTGTACTCAGCACTGGTAAGGCCACACCTTGAGTATTGTGTCCAGTTCTGGGCACCTCAA
>BJBW01001010.1:47275-120461 GCA_004320125.1 Scolopax mira
AGGCTGCCCAGGGAGGTGGTGGAGTCACCATCCCTGTCTGTGTTTAAGGGCCGTTTAGATACAGTGCTAAGGGACGTGGTGTAGGGGATGACTTTGTAGAGTAGGGTAGATGGTTGGACTCGATGATCCCAAGGGTCTCTTCCAACCTAGATAATTCTATGATTCTATTCTATGATTCTATGACAGAACGAGAGGCAATGGCTTCAAGCTCCAACAGGGTAGGTTTAGACTGAACATTAGGAAAGAATTTTTCATAGAAAAAGTGATTGGGCATTGGAATAGGCTGTCCAGGGAGGTGGTTGAGTTACCATCCATAGATGTAAGAGCCGTTTAGAAGTAGTGTTGGGGAATATGTCGTAGGGGAGAACTTTGTAGAGTAAGATTGGTGTTTGGACTCGATGATCCCAGGGGATTTTTCCAACATAAATAATTCTATGATTCTATAAAAAGCAATCACTCACTACTGGCCAGCCAGTCCTCAAGAAATGGCAATTTTGGGAAAACTACCACCCAAGTTTTATTGCTGAGCATGATGTTATATAGTGTGAATATTTCTTTGGTCATTTTGAGGCAGCTGTTCTGGCTGTGTCCACTGCCAGCCTATTCGCTGGGATGACAGAGTGAGAAACCAAGGGTGCCTTGATGTGTGAGCACTGTTCAGCAATAGCTGAAAGGTTGGACTACTGTCAACGCTGTCTTGGTCACCAGCCTAAAACATAATACCATATGGACTGCTATAAAGAAAATTATATCCACCCCAAATCAACCCAGTCCAGAAGTCCAGCAGGTGCCTCTGGCTCAGGGAGTCCTGGTGCTTTTGACTGTTGGAAGATGGATGCTTATATCTTCTCTCATTTCACATTTCTTACTGATTTTCTAAGAACCTGCTGCTTATTGTTGAAGAAAGAAGATTGGGATACATGAACTTCATCTCCTTCAAGTGATACCACTCTTCAGGTAGATAGATATATATTCAGATTGTGTACTTCACTAGGACCACATGATGATTATGAACTAATTTGTAAGACAAAGCATTTTAAGCTGGTATTAATCTGAAGTTAACTACTGGATTAATTTCACAGTGCCTTAGATTATTTCAACTATCCTCTCATTTTTTTGACAATGTTCTATAGAATCATAATCTAAGATGACTCACAATATTTTAAGCTTCTGTCTTTATAAGATAATAATATTTATGTATATACACTCTCCTTGTAATTATTTTTTAATTCTGTTTTTTTTTTAGGAGGGAGAGTATATTCTTATCGATGTGAAGGATAAGTGGTTCATCACTAAAATATCTACTATAATCAAGAAAATATGGAAGCAGGCCACATACAATACAAAAAAGCATCACTTGTGATGGTATAATCTATTTATACATTCACATGGAGATAAACAGAGACCTGTCAGAGTTTGTAGCTGACTCACCCCTTACCAGCCCAGTGACTCTGTACATTTTTACTGACAAGAATGAAGTCCTTTCCCCTTCGTAATACAGACAACACGATGGCATGTTAGACAAAGACCGAGCAGCAGTAGAAGGGTATGATAAAGGACTGATTGATGTTCTCTTATTTCTTCATTTACCTGCCTTTCTGTCTTTAGTATACATACTACCATCTGAGAAAGAGATGCCATATACTCCAGAGTTTTTCAATCAATCTTACCTTTCTTCAGCCTCATTAAATCATTCAGTTCACTGCTGTGAAAATGATTTGAATGTCTCTATTTTGTTAAAATGTATGATACCCTGACTGTGTAGAGAAACAGTTTCTTTTTACTATGAACTGGAGCTGCTATAGACTTCATTAATTTAAAATAAATCAGGTGTGAAGGTTATTTGTTGCTTGGCAGATTGAACACGTTTTGAAAGGTTTCTGAGAGTGCATTTTTTTGCAACCAAATTGTACTCACCAAAATGCTTTTGGACAGTTTGATTTTTATTTGGGATGTTTTGTTTTGTTTTAGCAAGAAATTACACAATCCTCCAAAACAAGACCTTTGTTTAAAAACAATTGAAATTATTTTTATATGTCATCTGAAGGTGGTTAAAAGTAGGGACTTGACTTAGTTACCAACTTTTACTGCTACTTGATCAAAGACACATCACTTTCCACGCTAACATTTGTCTCCCCACCCAAATAGCTTTATGTCAAAATGCTTTTCATACCATGAACAAAAAAGAACAATCTCAAGACCACAGCAATATTCAACATATCCAGATATTGTCAGGTGCATCTATCAAGTGTGCAGATATTGTTAGTTTGAAATGGGAAACTGGTTATTAATATATTGTAACTGGTGCCCAGCAATCTTTAATTCATTACTATCACAAATACTGTAGATTACAAGGAATGATAGATTAAAACAAAAACTTAAAGCATTAGAGGCATTAATTTAGGTCATCCTCAAGAAGTTTGGAGGTTTAACTCCTTATACTACAAACCTCACAACTGATAGAAAAGTTATATTGTAAATGTAGATGTTGTCCCAGAGGTATTAGGGTATTGGAAATAATCTGAGCTTGGAGACCAGTTTTTAAGCCTTGAAGTGTTGCTTTCAGAGTAGGTTAGGCAGTAAGACAGGGGAAGCTGAGAGCGAGTACTAAACTAATAAGAAATGTAGAAGTTGTTTGTTTTTTTTTTAATTATTTTTTGCACAGTTATTAACACAGTGCTCCACAGACTCTGTGAGAATCATTGTGTACCACCCAAAGAGAGAAATGTGTTCAAAAAGCAAGAAAGAGATTTTCATCTTAAAAGAATTGGTGTGAGGACCTCTTGCACTTGTATTACACTGATCCAAGGACAGTTTAAGAAAGGGAGGAAACAGCCGGGTTGGGGAGTTTCAGTGGAGAGTGGGGGGATTCCAGTTAATCACTCAGTGATGGGTGTTCACTCAGTATCAATAACAGAAGAAATCAAATAAACGGCCTGGAAATTAAAAAAAAAAAAAAGAAAAAAAGGAAAAGAAATTAAATTAAATACACTTGGAGTGCTGCAAACAGACATATAGTATTTGGTGTGTCATAGTTAAACGTAAGACACCATAGCTGACCTGTATTATGAAAAAAAAATACATTAATAAATGTTAAACAATCTGACATCTCAAAGGATAACAAATTAATCATTAATAACCAAGCAGGACCATTCCACTTTTCTGAGTCTTTAAATACAAGTGTACCATTGGCCAGAGAATCTGCAGTTTGGGAAGATATCCAAACTGGAAATATTAATCATTTCACTGCCATAAAAAACATTTAAAATCCATCTTCAGCAGCCACACAATATATGAGGCAGTGAAAGATGGTTGCTTAAAGTATAAATCTTGAGGTCTGTTGGTAATGTTAAGTTTAGAATTATATACATCTGTTTATGTAACTTTACAAACTTTCTGATAAAGCTATGCTAAATGGATCAGTGACTCGCTCCTGACCTGGTTATTGCTGCAATCATCAGCTGGAATGATTAGATGCAGATTGTGCTTTGTCTCTGCCAGCTTTAACACCCCCTCAGAAGTGCAAATTCAAGAATAACAGAGACAAAAGATAGATTTTCCTGTACTGTAGGGAAGACTGCATGTGCTCTGCTTGGAGAGCAGGCATTTAGGGAGGCCTCATCTTCGTCAGGAACTGTTAGGAAGCTGTTCTACCTGATCTGTGTAGACTTGGGCAGAAGACTTTGGGGAAGGCAGGGTCTTGCTTCATGGGTGGTTTGCAATTATACTATCAAATACACCAGCCCTGTGCAGAGAGTATGCAAAGCCTGCAGTTCACCTGTATTTGACCTATGTCTTGGATCTTTTTTTGTTTTCAAGCACCATTGAGAGTTCTTCTACTTATTACATAACAATAAAATAGTTTTGTAGTAACTAAAAAAAAAGAATCAGACTTCATGCTGGTGCAGAAATGATATAAACAATTACCATATAGAGCTGAGAAACCAGCCGCTTCCAAATGTCTATGTGTGGAGGTCAGAAATTACTATTTCAAATGAGGCTTCTGCCTTTGATTAAAACTGTATTCTGTGTAAGTAGCTAGCACTGAAGAAACAGGACAAGACATCTCCTTTATTAGTGATTAAAATGATCCACAAAATAGCTGCCTAATAATGATGCAGATAATGGCTTTTACAGACAGACAATCAAATCCTTCTCAAGTTTGTAGAACTTATTGTTCTGCAATTATTAAGCTTTCCCTTTGACACTTTATACAGTATCTAATTATTCCAACCAGGTGTGAAGGAAAGAAAACAAAAGATGATGAATGATGTTGACATGAACACTGTGATACCAGGATTAGTGATTGGTCTCATATTGTATCAATTAAAGTTAGCAAATATAGTAGCATTCAGCTAGGAAAAGCCATTAGGAGAAGTTAATTTTTAAAATGAAGTATTGATGAATGCTTAAAAAAAATTTCTTAGTGGTATTTTTTAACAAGTTCCCAATCTTTCCTTTTAGAGCAGAGTAGTGGTATTTCTATCTGCTGAAAATCTTCTAAAACAGAATGTCATAGTTAAACCCAAATTAGCAGCTAGAATCCCACAGCTACTTGCTCATCTCCTCCATTTCACCACCCTCCCTGCCCTGAGAAGTGTGGGGGGGAATAGGGGAAAAAAAGGGGGAAAAAGGAGGAAAAAACCTTCATGGCTGAGACAAAAAAATTTTAATAGAAACAATAATCATAAATCGTAAGGAAAATAACAATAAAGCCAATAATAATAATAACTGTGGATTCTGACCCTGGGGCTAACCCCCATCTACATAATGGACATGGTCTCTATGGTATAGAATATTTCACTGGCCATTCCATCATTCTGTCTATGTTTCTATGGGAAGTTTAAAAAAGGCCTTGAGTAGTGTAAACATCACTTAACAACAACTAAACCCAATAGATATTATGACATCCCTGTCAACTAGAAAGAAAACTATTTTGCACCTGAAACCAGAACACTGGACAACAGTGTAACTGGGGAGAGAACATACATTACCATGGGAAGAGAATCAATCAGGAATATCCAGTAAAGAGAGGAGACAAAATAACAATGAAGGGAGGAAAGAAAAAAGAAACATGGTTTCTTTTTAATCAACACAAGAATCTGCTTTTAGGGAAAGGAACTGGCCTGTGGCACATTTTGAAGCTAAAGCTGTACGGAGAATCACATGCCTATACTTGTGCAATCTGGCATACAGGAATTCATTGTTGAGCTAACACAAAGTAGGCTTATCTTTCTCAAAGAAAAATTCATCCCTCCAAAAGAGGGAATATAGCATCTCAATACAGGTGTAAAGTTGTTACTGCTGTTCCTGTAAAGGATAAAATAAGGAAAAATATGTTAAAATGCCCAGTACAAATGCTTTGCATATATGTCCTGGTTTCAGCTAGGACAGAGTTAATTTTCTTTGTATTAGCTGTTGTTTTTTGGACTTAATGCTGATAACACATATCACATATTGTTTTAATTGCTGTTAGATGATGTTTACATTAGTCAAGGGCTTTTTCAGTTTCCTATGGAAGCTGAGAGAGCATAGACAGGAAAAGCTAGCCAAAGGAATATTCCATACCACAGACCTCATGCTCAGTATGGGTGCTGACCAGGGGGCAGATATCCACAATCACTGCTTGGGATAGACTGGACAACTGATCACTGGGTGGTGAGAGCAACTTCTATTTTATCACTTGATTTGGTATATTCTTTTACCATTATTATTATTATTATTATTGTTAAAAATAATAATTTTACTATTCCCTTATTGTTCCATTAAACTGTCTTTATCTCAGCCCACTCACTCAGTGAGTGGTTTAGTTTTTTTCCCTTCTTTTTGTCCCTCTTCTCCCCACCTTACTGGAGTGGGAAAGGGAGGAGGGGAGTGAGAAAGCACTTGCATAGTCCCAGTTGCTGAGGTTAAACTATGACATTAGCGAAAAAAAAGAAGCACAATAATCTGAATTTCTTATTTTTTACCACAGGATTTATTATGTGTGTGTTCGTGTTATCTATAGGTAATGAAAGTATTTCTCTGTGTCTGCTCAAGCATTTTGAGTGATAGGATGGACAGTTGCCTGTATTTGAGTTAGACAACCTAGAGACAGTCTTTGGGAGACAAATGACATGTTTAGGGCATGCTCAGGGATGAGCGTCTGTCAGATGACTACTTTAGAATTAGACAAATCACTTGCTATAAGTCTATAATTCTCTCTATAAAGTAGTATAGTACTTATATTAGTACATATTTTTGTATATTTTTGTATATAGTACTTATATTTGATTAGATGAATCCTACTTCAAATGTACACTTGCTTTAGGCATAGCCTGTTGGCTATAGCAGGAGGCATAGGAAAGCAATGACATCACAGTTTTAAGTAAAAGAGAAAGGGGTTTTGCTGACCTCACAGGTGCAGCTACAGCTTCTTCAACATGTTATTTCTAGAGGAGTTGCCTTTCACAAGCATCACCTTCTCCAAATGGTTCATGCTATAGAGACCAAGCAAACTACACAGAAATACATACTGACTTCCTTTGCAACCTCACACTGCTATGATTGCAGACTTTCCTATTGACAGGAATTAGACTACATGAAAGATCTTTGTCCCTGTTTGGAGAATGGGAAAGGAAAAGGGAAAAGGAAAGGAAAAGGGAGGAGAAGAAGAGGAAAGTGGGTAGAACTAATAGCCTGCTCCAGAGGTGTTAGGATGCAGTGGTCCAAGATACTGGGCTTTCTTCTTCCTCTGCTGTCTTTGGTTATATCTGAAGTAGTGCTACAGAAAAGGTTCATTACCTGTAGCAGATACTTAGTTATTCTTTGCATCTCTCTGCCTCCTCCATCTGCCCAGTTCCACACTTCTCCATAGCACTAATGTTATTTGAGATATTTCTACGTCTGAGCATAAGAAGATCAGAAAACATGCCTATACGAAACAAGTTACCATCCTAGGCAGCTGCTAGTTCTACCTATACAATCATTTGGCTCTGAAAGTTAACAACATATTTACATTGATTTGCAAGCTCCATGACATCCAAAGGAGGCAGGAACTACCTGCTCCTTCCAGCAGGAAGAAGGAGAAAACTGGGTATGGGCAGGATGATGTTTTTTCTCTTGCTTGAATTTTTTTTTCTGTTTTGATGAGTCTGTCATCCTTTGTCATCCTCCTGCATTTATGAAAGGGCAAAGGAAGTACTTAGTATCGGCATGAGTTGAAACCACATGAAAAAACACCAAAAATACAAAAAAACCCATATCTTTATGAAGTAGAAATATTACTTTACCTCCAGCATAGACTTTAAGTATTGTGGTTTACGATACAGATTAACAGAATTGCCTTCAAAAGAATATCAAGAATAATACTTTCTCTTTTCATTTCAAGTTTTCAGAAGTGTCCACTGATAATGAATTACAGCAAGATACATGTTACAGCACATTAGTTATTAGCAGCAGCTCTAATCTTTCTGTTTTGCATAAAAACCCCCAAACCAACCAACCAAAAAACAGCAAACAAACTAACAAAAAAAAAAGCAGAACAGAGCTTGGAGATCTTTAAGGTTGATTTCCGTAGAGTATGGGAGCTCTTGCTCTCCAGGTGTAATAAAGGAAGGCAAGGAAGGCCTCAGGAAAGGAAGGCAAAAGACTAGTATGACTGAGTCGAGACCTGCTGGTCAAACTAAAAGGCCAGAAGGAAATGCAGAGGTAGTAGAAGCAGGGACAGGTATCCTGGGAAGAGTATTGGTATGCTGCCCGGTTGTGTAGGGATGGGGTCAGGAAGGTCAAGGCACAACTGGGGCTGGACTTGACAAGGGTTTCTACAGGTAGATCTGCAACAAAAGGAAGATCAAAAGAAGTGTTCCTCCCCTGATGAGCAAAACTAGCAAATTGATAACAGCAGACAGGGAAAAGGCTAATGTACTCAACAAATTTTGGTAACTTCTCTTCCCACGCCTCTCGAGTGGATGGACCACAAGGCAGGGACTGGGAGAGCAAAGTGCCTCCCACTGTAAGAGAAGATCAAGTTTGTGACTACCTGAGGAACATGAACATACAAAAGTTGATGGGACCTTGCAAGATACATCCCAGAGTCCTGAGGGAATTGGCTGATGGAGTTGACAAGATACTCTCCGTGATATTTGAAAAGTCATGGCAGTCAGGCAAAGTCCCTGGGGAGTGGAAAACCAGAAACATTGCACACATGTTTAAAAAGGCTAGGAAGGAGGACTTTTGGAATTACTGACCTGTGATCCTCACCTCTATGCCTGGGAAGACCATGGAACAGATCCTCCTAGAAGCTATGCTAAGGCCCATGGAGGACAGGGAGGTGATTCAAGACAGCCAACATGGCTTCACCAAGGGCAAGAACTGCTTGACTAACTTAATGGCCTTCTATGATGGAGTGACTACATCAGCAGACAAGGGAAAATCTATGAATGTTGTCTGTATGGAATTATTTTGAAGAATTTGTCCTTTGACATGGCCCCCCACAACATCTTTCTCTCTAAACTGTAGAATTACGGATCTGATGGATGGGCCATTTGATGGATGAGGAGTTAGTTGGATGGTCACATCCAGAGGCTAGTGGTCAAGAACACAGCATCCAGATGGAGACTAGTGACAAGCAATGTCCATCAGGGCTCAGTACTGGGACGAGTACTGTTTAATATCTTCATCAATGGCATAGTGGGATCAAGTGCACCTTCAGCAAGTTTGCAGACGACACCAAGCTGAGTTGTGTGGTTGGCATGTCTGAGGGATAGGATTCCATCCAGAGGGACCTGGAAAAACTCAAGAAGTGAACCTATGTTGTCATGGTTTTGGCTTCAAACTTGGGACATATGTGAAACATTATGAGGTTCAACAAGACCAAGTGCATGGTCCTGGATACTGCAATCCCCAGTATCAATACAGGCTGGAGGATGAAAGGATTTGGAGCAGCCTGGCTGAGAAGGACTTGCGGGTACTGGTAGATTAAAAGAAGAACATGAGCTGATACTACACTCACAGCCCAGAAAGCAAACCATATCCTGGGCTGTATAAAACAAAAAGTATAGCCACAATGTCAAGGGAGGTGATTCTGCCCCTCTATTCTACTCTTGTGAAACCCCACACAGAGTACTGCATCCAGCTCTGGAGCTCCTAACATAAGAAGGTTATTGACCTGTTGGAGCGGATCCAGAAGAGGGCCATGAAAATGATTAGAAGTTTGTAGCACCTCTCCTGTGAAAGACAGGCTGAGAGATTTGGGATTGTTCAGCCTGGAGAAAAGAAGGCTCCAGGGAGACCTTATAGCAGCCTTCCAGTACATAAAGGGGGCTTGTAGCAGGATCTGTTGTAAAAGGATGAAGAGTAATGGTAAAGAGGGAAGATGAGGACTAGCCATAAAGAAGAAACCTTTTACAAAGAGGGTGATGAAACACTGAAAGAGTTTGCACAGAGAGGCGATAGATGCTCCAAAAATGGAAACAATCAAGGTCAGGTTGGATTGGGCTCTGAGCAACCTAATCTAGTGGTAGATGTCCCTGACTAAATGACCTTTAAAGATTCCTCCTAACACAAACTATTCTATTATTCTATGAGTAAGTCATGTAAAGAACACTAGCAAAATTACTTTCTTGATTTTAAGACATATTTTAATCTAAACTGCACAACACAATAAATTCTTTGACTTCTTAAATGGAGTACTATAATTTAAAATCATGCAAGCACAAATAGCTGGACCAAACTCTGTTTCAGCGTTACTCTGATGTCATGGCCAAAATTATATATAATTACACATAACTACAAAAGCTTTTCTCCATATAGTGGGTGCTACTTTATTTGCTGCTTCATTAGTAATAAGACATATTATTCCTTCAGAGATAGTGCAAAATATAATTCTAGGTTATTTTCAGGCTTTCATAAGAATTTTCCTGTTTTATGTGCAGATGAATTTCAGAACAATCTTTCTTTGGGGGTAAAATTTTCCAAGTTTTGTCTTGCCTAAATGTTTGGTTTTGTTTCCTTTCGAGGTATGAAACTTCTGAGGCAAGTAACTCCAGGTGTTTTGGAGGGGAGAATAAAGGTAAATCTTCAACATCATTATAAGCTGCTTTTTTCTTCATGAAAATGAAGAAAAAATACCCTCTTAGGCCTTGTGGTTTAGAAGTGTGAGCTTAAAGTAATCAGAATGCTTTAAACCATTGACTTGTGTGCTGGTAATGCTGGGATGCTCTGCAGCCCACCTAGGTAGCATCACTGGCCATGTGCCTCTGGTAAGTGAACCCATTCCTCCATTTTCCTGTTTTCCATTCACAGCAGTGACTCTGTCTACACTGACAGATTCACAGCAGTCAGTCTCTCTCACTCTCATATTTACTCAGTCAAGAGAGTGGCCTCAGCTATCAGTGCTCCACAAAGGTTGTGCCCATGGTCTTTCTCAGGGCCAGCCCCTTGAGAGCAGACAGATATGTCTTTCTGTCATAGGCTAGAATCTGTTATTTCTTGCTCCCTTCCTTGTTTCCCTCTTTCCTCCCTTTCTCTCCTCTCTCCTTTTCCTTTCCTTGGTATTGTGTCCTCCTGAGTTTTGGATAATTCTTGCAAGGATACTATTCAAAGGATTTATAGGGCAAAAGGAGAAAAATCCAAGATTCGTAGTACCTGTTTGTAGCTTTCCCAGACATGAAATGCCCTGAAAACTGCACTTAGGTTTATGTTTCAGTGGCAACCATGCAATTCAACTAGTTGAATAATAGAGAAAAAATGACAAGGCTTCATGGAATCCCCTACAAGCAATGTGAATGGCAGCATATCCTTGTCATTTCTGCTTCTGCCTGTGGCACCAGGCATAAGAAACCTGGTCTTTGCTGTGAATATTTGCCATTAATTCAATTCCTGTCAATCCCACTCACCAAAAGAGTGACCCACCAACACCCACACAGCAAGTGACATCACTTTTCAACAGGTGAAAGGTTTCCTCTGCAGGATAGAGAAAAACATAACACAATTGGGTTTTATTTGTACAGTGCCGACATAAGCTTTTACTCATCCTTAAGTGACAGCGTAGGGGGAAATGGGACACAGCCCTAAGATGCTGGTGAGTCTACAGTAAAACATAGAGTCTTAGCAGCCCTAGGTTAACACAATTATTTGAAAAGATCTTTATTAACTTCTTGTCCTATTATTCTTGTTCAGTATCAAGCTCAGTCTCACAGAGACCTCTACCACAGACTGATCTTTCTTCATCCATCTTAATTTCAACATTCACCTTGGGCAAAAGCTGTTTAGAAAGGGTAGGCAATTAGATTGGCATTGTCACATAAATTGGACTATTCTGGGGCAGAAGCTTGCCGACACTTCGTCTACTGCCTTGGCTGAGGCAAAGAAGGTTGTGCCTGCCATGGTTGCACACTGAGAAAGTATCTTTCCAACATTGCTATTACAAAGCAGGGGTTGTGTCAGCTATAGCACACATAGCCCCAGGCACTGTCATCCTGCCATTTAAGAGCTTACACTAGTGCAAATAGCTTTCCCACTTTGCAGGGTTATTTCAGCTCTCAAATGGCTGTCTTTGGAAATATATGTCTTTTTAAAGACAAAGCTGTTACAGTTGAGGATTAACTAGTAGCATAAAGATGGTTCTCTGGGAAGATTCACAGGCTCATTTAGTCTAATTCCTTTTTAAAATTGCCACATTGATGATTGATCTGAAAGAGAAGACAACTTTCTGTATCTTATATAATACAAAACCTTTCTTGTATCATCTCCAGAGCCAAGTACAGAAAAGGTATGCATCTGAGATATCTGGAAAAGTTTAATCTAATCCTTTGGGGAAATCAAACCCAAACCTAAGGAGTGTTGAATGTTTTTTTTACATTTTGAGTTGCTTTGTATAAATAGACTATACTTTTCTGGCTACACAAACTGCTTGAATTCCTGAAAGTGGCTTCTCTTGACACTGCCTACCTCTCATGGAGCTTTCCCTTCACAGGAAAGCTAAGTTAGGTCTCATTCCCCCATGACTTTCAGAATTATCATGGGGAGGTTTGCTGGCATCTGTCTGACAACAGAGCATTGAACTGTAGGGATTCCTGTTATTTGAGGACTTGTCTGAAGACTGTAGGGCAGAGAATAACAAAGTGTTTGGTCGTAAAATCAAAAGCCAACAGAATAAAGTGAGTAAAATGTATTATGTCCTTTGACCTGTTGACGTGGGAAAAGGCCTTCTGTTCCATGACTCCTGCCCTTGAACAGATTTGCTTTGAATCTCCCAACTTGAGCTGTGCTGTGCCATACCTCTTTGCCCTGGCAAATGCCTGCATTCCCAAACACATCTGTAGTTTCCCTCCATGGAAAAATGTTTATGCTTTAAGGGACACTAGGCTAGATAACTAACGAAACCCTAGAAGCTCACCAGAATACTCTAGCTCTAAAAAAGAAAAAAATAAAATTGTAGGTGGTCCAAATCCATCAACATGATATTGTGCCCCATGTGAAATCTAAGCTCTGTAGGAGCAGTTTGAGTAAGTCTAGTACCCAATATATAACAGTTGACTTATGACCCAAGATATCCTTAACTTTCCCTGTAACCTTTAGGGCAACAGTTTCATTCATTTATGAGGTATATTTTAGTACTAGCTGGTGGTATGGTGTCACCTGGCATATTTTTATAGATCAAAGGAAATATTGGAAGGGTTCTGCCAGGGAGTTGTTACTTGTGAGTTTGGTAGTATGCCCAAATGATGCTCATCCTGCACCACACTCTGGGGTGGAATGCCATAAGAGCTTGTACAGTGCACCCAGGTAAGTTATTCCACCCTAGAGCATTCTAACTTGGATGGAAGTTAGGTGAGATCTAGTATAAAAGTGTAGACTTGGCTTATTTTATCTCCTTGAGGTTTCCATCATTGCTATAACAATATTCACTTGTCATTTTAATAATTATTCTCCCATTAGAAAATATTATAAAAGATATAAAATGGCTTATCTTCTCAATGTGCTATGGTCCTTTAGGTAAATATATTATAAGCTTCTATTTTTAAAAACATGTCATGTGCACCTGGAACTGGAAAGGATATTAGTAAGTCTTCTGGTATGATAGGTAAATATTTATAAATAAAACACGTATTATTTATCTGATAAATGTCATGTCAGAGCTGTTCTGCTCTTTTGCATGCTGTAAATATGTATTCAGCTGGATCTCATTATTTTTAATTGTGTATTGTGAATATTTCTACTTTTAAAGATTGCTAAATTGATAACAGTTAAATACCTCTAAAGCTGTGACAGATGAAGTTCAGAAGAACACTGACCTAACACTGACCTCATCTTCTATCTGAAAGCAACAGCCTTTGAAGGTGTAGTAAACTAGTTCATTATTCATTTCTTCATAGGCTCATGTCTTGTTTCAATTTAAGTTGTCATGTTGGTTCTGCATGGCGATATATTCCTTTGCATGGCAGATAAAGAGATTGAGTTAAATCCATTTAATAAAGGTCACTCGCAGCCTTGAACCTTGATCTCAGTAGAGAGATGCAAGCATTTTACTCACTGTATCAAGTTGTCCTTCAACCTATGTCCTACAGTGGACATATTTTTTTAACTGAAGTCAAGCACTCTTGTGTCTAATGGCCCATAATAGCCTGCCATTGGTGTATGTATTAAAACTTTATTAAAAAAGAAGCCAGAGGTGCTCCTACAGCTTTATTGCAGGGAGCATATCAGGGAATATGATCAAAACTTCTTAAATATAAAAAATCTAGAAAGTACTGGTCATAAAAAACATTTCCAAATTGAATGCTTCTATGTTTAAATTTCTCCCATTTTTCTTTCAAATTAACAAGGATGATAGCTCATTTTAGAGGTGGCCATATTCATCACAGAGAAGATCCACCATCGCTTGGTGGATACATCTCTTTCCCTTTGATGTTACTTGTTCTGAACATGGTCACAGCTGTCATTTTCCATTTAGGCATTGTGATCCACATGGGATGTCTGTCGCACCATTTCTCAATTTGTTTCATTGTACTCTGAGTTGTTACCAGATTCCTTTCTGAAAAAAACACCAAACAATATTCTTGGCTGAAACCAACTGCTTTCTGGAATCCTGCTGCCTCCCATCACTTTGAGAAGGTTTTCTAGTTTTTCATCTACTCAGTTGGTCTTGTTATTTTTGTTTATTTTGGTGCTAAAGAGGAATGGGAGGCACATTAGTATTGTCTCCAAATTTTTGTCAATTACTGTTGACAAGCTACTATAAAATTCTAGCATTTATCAAAAATAGCACATACATTTCAAAGCAACAAGAAGTTAATTAACATATAGAATGCAGTAAAGAGCAGAAGAAAATTCTGTGTGTAGAGAAATGCACTGGATTTTAGGATGAATGGGTTTAATTTTCGGATGTTATTTTAGATTCCCATAGTCACGAAAGTTGTTGAAGCAAATGAAATAAAACAGTAATGACACTGCACCATAACTTGAATCAATCCACTATTCTTATGCAAGGCTCACTTAAATAAAATGCACCCTTTCAAAAAGAAATAAATTTTTGGCCTCGTTATAAAGTAACATGATTTGCTGATTACAATTTTACTGACATATGAAGAGCAGTTTTTTAAAAGGAATTAGAAAAATAAACTTCTCTTTCTAAATCTTATCCAAACCCCAGATTTTTGACAGCTTCTATCTTTTCTGACTTTTTTTAAGATAATAGTATATACCAACTCTCAGAATTTTAAAAATAGTAGTGTGACCAGAATATGACAGTTCCAGCAAAGCAAGGAATTAAGCACTGCATTCTGGCTGAAGAAGCGAATTCTTTGCTTCAAAAAATTTCTTTCTTTTGCTTAGGTAGAGTTATTGCATAATTTGGATAGTTTCCAGTATTTGATTGTTCAGGCATGCCATCATGATCTCAAATTCTGTTTCTAAGAAAGAGAGCAGTGCAAGCAACATGAAGTGGCCTTGCCTCTAAGACTTCATATCTTGGATTCATGATTAATATATCACTGATATAGGTGTACTTAAAACTGTAAGTTGATGGCATTCAGGTCATTCAAATATCTATCTGTTGGATGATAAAGTTAATAAAAAGCATCCAAGCACATATGTTTAAAACAACCCCAAACCTGAAAATCCAGACAGTAAAAACAACTAGCTCTTATACAGCTACGATTTCCAACTCAGCTATCATTTATCAGTAGTGTTATATGAAGGGAGAGTAGAGAGAAATCTTTATTTACCATGTGTAAGGTGAAAAAAGGCTATAATTCTGGGGTTTTTGCAAGGAGCTTATCCTCCCTCTGATTTATGTCTCCAGAATGTCTTGTATTCCATAGAGAATGTCTTCACGCAAAATGAATTGGTAAAGTGTGTCTTTACCAATGCCAATACCAAAAGCATGATGGAGACGAATAGGTTACATTTGAAAATAAAATCTGACCAAATATAAACATGTTTCATAGAAAGTTATCTAAAATCAGTTAAGTAAGGAACTGAAACTTTGTTCCATCTAGAAAGCTGGAGATGTTTCTCCAGGAAATAATTTATTTTTCTAAGAGGATTCAGTATGAACCCTTGGATATGGAACAGTGAAAAAAAATCTTTGATTTGCCTACTGCCTGACTTCTGTATTTGAAAATGCTGTTTTAGTAGACATGAAGCTCTGTAGGCAAGACTGAATTTCTTTAATCAACGCAGAAGAAAGCACATACAGATACCATGTCTCTGTCAGAACTAAGGCCTCCTACTTCTCAAACTGCCATAGCTGTTTCTTACTTTTTAAAATTTATTTGTTTACTCTCCACTATTTGGGATTTAACCTGGAAAATCTTTAAAACTTTTTTTGAGACAAATGATAATACTGTATCCACCATGCATCCTTTCATAAATAGTCAAACATCCTAAAAATCTGGGCATGCTAAGAAACATTTTCTATATTACCGGTTTCCCAGCAAAGATGGCTAAAATCCAGAAGAAACTGTTCTGGAATTCTTACTTGTCCCTTCTGTGTCAAACTGTTGAACTAGAAGATGCAGAGTGCTTGAGATCTGGACCCAGAGGAATGGCTCTCATGTGAATGTACTTCCTCACATTTACATTGTGTTTGACATTTTTGAGGCTGGTTTCTCCTGTGAACTCTAAGCCTATGGCTGGGGGCTGGAATGAGATTAAGCTCATTCCCAACATAAAAGACATGAACAAGGGAAAAATACAAGCCTGTATTTCTGAGTAGTGAAGTATGTTTTTTGGCTTGATTGCACAGTTTTTATTCATATTAATAAAAACTTATCAAGGAAGACAGGCTCACCAGTTTCAATAGGAGAATAAAACCCCACAACCACAAAACAACCTAATAAAAATCTCCATGACTACTGTGAATAAGTATTCATCCACAGAAGCGAGATTTGCACAGTCTAGTCCAGTTAATAGTAAACTATTAGAGACATTTACTTGACTATCTTTTTTATGATTCTTGGCCAGAAAGCCTTGAGGACAGAGTACTCTGCTTTTTTTTTTACTGGGGGAAAGAAGAAAAGCCAGTTCTGATCAGCTTCATTTGCATGTAACTTACCCATAATTCCACATGCTAGCTTTTGATTTTTTGATTTATTTGTGCCAGTGGGTGGTTTGGCACCTTACTGCTCCCAGGAACAAGGGAGGTATAAAGTTGATTTGGAAGCTACCTTTTCTTCTCAGCTGTGACAAGCGTAAATTCAACATAGCTGAATGCTCTGAGTTGGCCCCACAAAAATACTTTGGCACTTAAAATAACATCAAATTCCAAGCTCCCGTTTGCTTTCTTGCTGCCTAACTTTGCAGCTCACTCCATTTTTTTAGGAATAAAAGCTTCTTGATACTTAAATGTCTCCTCATGGACACTCCAAGAATGGCCTGCCCCCAGGCTGTGCTGCGCATTAGGTACCTTGTTCATACTGGAGACTTCCAGAGTTAGAAATTTGTCATTTTTTTGAGTGTTAAATTGTGGGATCTGCTTAGGAAAATGTGCTGTGAGCACATTGATTAGTCCATGAAAACACGATGTGAGTGCCTTATCCCCTGTCTCTCCTTTCTCCTTAGCATACCGAGTCTTCAACTACATGTGCAAAGCGGGATGACTGAACAGAAAGGACAACAGTAACAGAAGAGAACTTTACAGCCAGCAACTGGAGTACTTATCAAAGGGCTGGGAGATACAGACTAAATTATCAGAGAAGAGAAGATTTCATCCCATATGCCAGTTAAATGCTGCTGAATAAAAAAGGAACAGTATCAAGAGCTGCTGGCATATTTTACAAGACACACATGTGTGGTTTAGTGAGAGTTTTTGTAACTGTGAACTGAAAGTGGAAGGGTTTGCCTTCTACCAGCCAGAGATGGCTGCCTAATACACTTTGAATTCTAGTTCTAAAGCTCTGCTTGATAATATCCCATTCAGCAGTCTGGCTTCCATGAAACAGTTCTGGGCAGCTAACTCTGCCCCTAGAGGCAGATTAGGGGCCTAATTTAAGGCTTCAAAGCACTCAGTTTTGTACCAGCTAGTAGGTTTAGTTGTGTTAGTTATCTCAAGAGGAAGACGTATTTGACCATGGCTGCCCTAAATAAAAACAATCTAACATGATTTCCTGTTATATGTATTAGGAACAGCTGAAAAAGTTACTTCCTGATCAAGTGTAAAGGATTATGCTGGAGAATCAATTCTAGTCTAAGAAATTCAGTTGTCAATAAGTTTTTTTCAGGGTGTCACTGCCATTTGATTCATGATTCATGGCAAGTGGGTCGTGTAACTCTACTGCTAAAGGTGGAAGAATGATAAAGAAATATTTAAATATTTAATGTGTTGCTTACACAGATAACAGCTTTAAATATCCATGTACAGAATATAAAAAATAACATAGGGACTGATTTTTTTAGAATCACATTTTGTCCTGTTCACCTATTCTCCTAGTCCTACTGATTTCTGAGGATTTTCATTCAACTCTGCTTAGGCTTTACATCACTTTCTTTGATCCTAAGTAAATGGCACTAAATCTATTTTCTTAAGTTTTAGAAATAATTCTCCCTGACAGATTCAGTCTGCTAAAGACTGGGCACTGATTGTATGACTTAAGTGGAATAGAAAATATACTTTCATTGAGGAGAAAACTGCCCGTACAGAAGAAACTTTGGCAAAGTTTCTTTGCCAAAAAAAACCCAAACCCAAACCCAAAAAACCTTTCTAAATTCCTGCTATTTACTGCTATCACAGTAAAACTTGCTCAGTGATAAATCTGGAAATGGTCATTAGTACAACACTACTTGTTTTTTATGCCACTTGCCCTGTGTGAGGTTCCACCTCTTTGATATTCCTCTCTGCCTCATCAATTGGAGGTGAGGAAAAGAAAATATGAGTCCACCTAATTTTGTGCATGAAGTTAAGGTGTTTATGCTAGGAGGTTCTTAGAATTTCTTTATCTCTTTATCCTCAAACCAAAAAAGATTATCAGTTAGGTTATCCAGAGCAGGAGCCTAAGTGACTCAGATGTGTCTTCTGAAAGAGTCTGTTTATTGTATTCTCTGTTAGCTGTACACAAAGCTAGAGGTATTAAGCCTCTGAAGCCAGATGCCTAACACAGACTGAGAGCACCTTCAGTGTCTGTGCTGCTTTGAATTTGAAAGCCAACTTGTATACTTTATACGTTATTCCAAGTAGTAGGGGTTTGGGCTTTTTCTTGTTTGTTTTTTGTTCAAAAATCAGGACTACTCATATTTTACATTAAAGCATGATTTAGGAATAATTTAGTATAAATTACAGTATATACAATTATTCCCTATATTTGCATTTGATTTGTCAAAACAAAGAACTGGTATGGTTAGGAGAAGGGAAAAAGAAAAGAAAGCAACATACTGTAGAAGAAAAAAAGATATTTAAGTGACACAAAAGTTATTGACCAATTTACTAACTCCAGTTTACTGTTAATGCAGCTCTTTTAACATAAAAATAGGAAATCAAGGAAAGAATCAATACCTCACAATTTTCAATTATTATTTTTTTCCTCCTCTGTTTCTTTTCCTTGAGAACTATGTTTTTAGTATTCTGTTAGCGATTCTCAGAAGTGATTTGCAACCCCATTTTCAAGTTCTACCACCAGTTGGTGGGCTGTTTTTTCTCTTGTAGATGATCTTTCTGTATAATAATTAGTTTTTTAAAGAAGGTGCATCTTGCGTCCAAAAAGATTACCATCTCCATGTCAGTTTGGAAGTCTAAATAAAGCTTTGAGCAATTTGAATGCGAAGGTACATGCTTTGATGTGAATTAAGCAGTAGCTGAGCAGCCATTTGTGCTGGTTGCTTTCAAACAGTAGGTGTAAGTGCACCTTAATCTTTTTGTGAATCTAGCTCTTTGAGTTGGTTTCATGAATCTAGTTCTTCATTGTTCATTATTTCAACTTGAAACATTCAGGTTACTATTTGCAGAAGTACCTAATATTCAAGGCTGTAGCTAAGGTTAATAGAGAATCTATTTAAAGAAAAAAAAAAAAGTTACACAGAATTGTAATTACTCTGAAAAAACAGAGTATTTACCTTGACAGAACCTTGGCAATAAGAGTTACCGCTTTTAATTTAATCTCAATAAGCCTTCGTACATTGAGTGGTAATAAATAAAAAATAATGCCTGGAGTCACACACAGACTGAAGAAAATAAAAGGATATGTTCAGCTGTTTCTGGGGTAAGATAAAGGGCTAATAAGAGAAAAAAACCCAAAAGCATATAATTATGTACTTAACTATTTTATCGTATGCAAATATGCTAGGAAGAGAACACTATGTTCATTGTTTAGTGTTGGCATATCTTAACTTTTAAACAGCAACTTTTCAACCTGTAACACAATTAAACAAAACTAAAAATAGTAGTTATCAAAAATCTGCTCATGTGTGTGTATACAACCATCATTTTGAAGTTTATATCACCAATTTGTTTTCTTAACTGTGTAAGATCAAATATTCAGATTTTAAAACATGCTTTCATTATAGCTGTACTTGTGGACTTGTGCACTATAAGGATGGATTTCAGGTTGAAGAGAGAATTGAAAATTACTTTCATTCGCAGTGATGAGCTGTGGAGTAACAGTATTACTCCCCTGAAAAGATATAGCTGGTGAATAAATGCCTAAGTATATGCCAGTTGTATCCATTCCAGTGAAGAAGGAATGACAGTGAGAAAGGTATACAGATGGCTAAACCATTTCAGCTCAGGTGAGACTATCATTTATATCAAACTGTGATCTGGGAGACCCGTATCAGTACTAACAATGCATATGAATGCTGAAAAGCTTGAACAGCTTGTTAGGGAAGAGTGACAAATAACCTTTGATGACCTTGTTCTGACTTGGACTGCAATTCTGCTTCAGCAGGCCAGGTTTTGAACAAAATGGGTTTCTCTAAGCCATCCTTGGCTTCAGGTAAATTCACTAAGTGTCACCTGGCTGACAAACTGATTTATTCCCTAACTTCCCTTTCTGGTTTCTAGTGATTATTGTGATTTTTATGTAAGATCATAAGACTTGGCCTGCTATTTTACCTCTACATTTTACAGTCTATTTTACATTACAAGTTCATGAAGAGACAAAGATTTGATGGATGGACCACATGGTGCATAAGGAATTTGCTGGATGGCCACAGTCAAAGAGTTGTGGTCAATGGTTTGATGTCCAAGTGGTGACCAGTGAAGAGTCAAGTTCCTCAGGGATTGATACTAGAACCAGTGTTGTTGGTGACGTGGACAATGGGATTGAGAGCACCCTCAGCAAATTTGCTGATGATACCAGACTGTGTGGTGCTGTCGATGTGTTGGAGGGAAGGGATGCCATCCAGAGGATGGACAGGCTTGAGAGGTTGGTGCAAGCAAATATCATGAACTTCAACAAGGCGAGGTACAAGGTCCTACACATGTGTCATGGCAATCCCAAGCACAAATACAGGTTGGGCAGAGAATGAATTAAGAGCAATCCTGAGGATAAGGACTTGGGCTGTGGTTGATGAGAAGCTCAATGTGACACGGCAATGTGCGCTTGCAGCCCAGAAAGCCAACCATATCCTGGGCTGTATCAAAAGAAGTGTGGCCATGAGATCAAGGGCGGTGATTCTGTTCCTCTATTCCACTCTCGTGAGACCCCACATGGAATACTGCATCCAGCTCTGGAGCTCCTAACATAAGAAGGTCATTGACCTGTTGGAGCGGGTCCAGAGGAGGGCCATGAAAATGATCAGAAAGCTGTAGCACCTCTCCTGTCTGAAGACAAGCTGAGAGTTGGGGTTGTTCAGCTTGGAGAAAAGAAGGCTCCAGGGAGACATTACTGTGGCTACTACCTAAAGGAGGCCTACAGGAGAGATGGGGAGGGATTCTTTATCAGGAAATGTATGGGTAGGCAAGGGGTAATGGTTTTAAACCTAAAGAGAGTAGATTTATATTAGATATTAGGAAGAAATTTTTTACTGTGAGGGTGGTGAGGCACTGGAGCAGTCTGCCCAGGGTGGCAACCTCCGTTTTTGTCAGTCCTTAGGCCAGGTTGGGTGGGTCTTTGAGAAACCTGGTCTAGTGGAAGATGTCCCTGCTCATGGCAGGGGAGTTGGACCTAGATGGTCTTTAAGGTCCCTTCCAACTGAAACCATTCTGTGATTCCATATTTTTTAAAAAGATGCTTTGGATACAAGTAAATTTTTAAGACAGAGTTTTGTGTTCCACTATGGTGTGTTTTTATTGCTTCTCTCCTTAATTATACTTTTTTGTCCAAGAGTACAGAAATAATTTTTTCAGTACTAGCCTGACCTAGTATTGGACATTACAGTGTATGAAAAAGGAATTCTATGACCATGTCACTGTACATAGCTTCACTTTAGATATCTGGCAGTACCATGACTTTCACACTATAATTCATTTGCATTATGTATCTATACAGAAAGTGTTGGAGAAGTCAGGGATTAACCATCCTCTGCTACCAGATGTTGGAGAAGTTAGGGATAAACCATCCTCTGCTACCAGATGTCGGAGAGGGGCGATGTCGGAGTGGGGTCCGGGCCCGGAGTAATGACGTAACCTCAATATGAGTATGCGTTAGCGACAGTTATATGATTGGTCCTAGACTATTGTTCACGCGCCTAAAAACCCGTACATGATTTGGGCAAAGTTATTGTCCATACAAACGGCCAGTTTAGGATAGGCTAAGCTCTAAAAGTTATAATTATATGGTCCTCCTACTTGCGGTTTGCTGACTGAGCAAATACTGTTTTCTTTGCCGTCTTACTTCCCCAAAGTTGTCTGCCTCTTGGGTGCCACGTCGGCACATTTTGTGGTGAAAGTTCACTGTCAGCATGACTTAGACAAGCTAATGAGGCCTACTCTGGCTAACCAGGCCCTTGACTGAAGGCCTACTCTGGTTAGCTAAGTCTTGCATGCAGTCTCAGTGAAGCTGGGTTTGATGTTCCACGAGAGGCTGGATTGTTCACTCCAATGAGATCGTGGCCTTAGCCACTCCTCCACAAGAAAGCACTTATTATTTTCATTTAATAGTTGTGGAAACTAAGGCACACAGAAATATGTTGCCAAAACTTCTGCAGAAATCTGGGAATTAGGTCTCCTGAATTCATCAATGAGTCACTATGCAGTTTGTCAAAATAGATGACTGTGCCCCACATCAACAGAAACACCCAGCAGCTTTGAAGTGCATGATCTCTGTAGGCTTTTAAGAACAGCTTTTCACAGGAAAAAAAAAAAAGGTGCATGCATGACTATGGGTTGAAGGCTGAGGAAGGGAACAAAGGAAAAAAAAAGATTTTATTCCAGTTAACCCCAGAAGAAAAACAAAATATTGAGCTGTTATGCCCTGAAAAACTGAATATTGAAAACATATTATCTTAGGACACAGATGTGTTTAGTGACAAGACACTTTCTCTAACCACTAGAAGAATAGTAGAAGTATTTCCAGAAGACTGCATAACCTTTGTTTCTCCATATTGAAGCTGCTTATGAGCCTGGTACACAGTCCATGTTGGGACTATCAGAGGCTGTTCTTAAAACAATACAAAACAAAAAAAAATTTTTACATTCTTCACAGATTGTTTCCAGCTAAGAGGTCTTCAGAGAAGTGAAATATTACATGTAATTTTTTTCCAACCAAAGAACAACTCAATAACTCAATTTAGCTTTTGCTGCAAACGCTTTCTCTCCTATCCTTGTTTTCCACATAAGTTACTCATTTAAGTACTGACAAAACATAGCACTGCATTGCCTTCTGACTCTGCAGGATCAGTCTGAGGACTGTGACAACAAAAAGGGTATTGGCAAGGTTTAATAGATTCCAGTGGGTTTTGGATGAGGAACAGAGAGCTGGTATTTATAATGCAGTTACCTTGAGCTGGACATTCTCTCTGTCCTTTATGTTATGCTGTGATTTGGTTCTGAATAAAACTATGTCTGTAAGTCACTGAAATTAATTTCTTACTTTCTAATTTACTTATTTGGCTTATCTTGGTAGAAGTCTGTGATTTTGAGGATGGAGGTTATCAATTCTGTTTATAATGCTGAATGCATAAGTTTGCCTGATAGTCTTGCTGTTTACAGATAGACACAGATCATTACAATGGTAAAGGTAGTACAGTCTTGTTTTAGAATTTTTTACTTCAGGATAACACAGTGTATCTAAATAGAAAGGAAAGTTACACCCAGACTGCATCTTGAGTTTCTCAGACAGAAGGGAAGGTGCAGTCTGACACATGAATTCCATACATTTTCAAAATTTATAAAAATCCTCTTCACCTTTTACTGATTCTGCTGCTCAGCGTTTCTATCACATAAAGCTTAATGTATAATTTCACTGATCTGACACATCTTCCTTTGGGATTTGGCATAATGCTTTTTTTAGCTTTTAAGGATTTATTTTTTTTTTTAGAATGATGGAAAGAGGAGCAGATTATAAAGCCCACTGTCATTTTAATGGAAAAAATCACCATCTGGTTCAAACTTTATGCAAAATATGATGTGTGAATGCGTCATTTTACAATGTGTTTATGTGATTTGCGCCAAAAATTAATCAATGAAAATTAAGCAATTTGGGAAATAAGTAATGCATTTTTGAACTTGAAGTTTAGATAGTACATTCTTAAAACTCAAAAGCTCCAGAGCAGGGTATAGTTAGAAAGTCACTATCAGAGGTTGACATAAACATTGCCTGGGATGACATCCAATTAGTGGCAGCACAGATAGAGTCAAATATTTTTCTGGTTTTCCATCTATCTGCTGCATTTGTTTAACTTCATCTGTCTAGTCCGTAAGAGTATAGTATATGAATGCTTCCAATTTAATGCCACAATTTAAATAGATAAAAAAAAAAGAAAAGTTTATTGTCTTGTCTAGGGAGAGAGTCCCAAAAGAGGCCTTAAATAATGCTATGATATTGGATGAAAAAAGTTATTTATGAAGTCTGAAATGCAGAAATAAATTTTTAAATTCCTTCTGAAGCGTGCATTTTTGTATGAGTGAGTCTCACTGTCTAGGCCCTATCTTCTCAGAATGTTTGTCTTATGCATAAGATGTCCCTTCATGTTTCAGCAGGAAAATATTTGTCATGAGATGGTTTGGTCCATGAACATAGATCAGATGAAGATCTTTGAAAGTGACGTTAATGTCAAAGAGTGCTCCAGCTTTGATCTAACACTAAACTTTTCTTGGTCAAATTATCGTTTGCTTCAGGAAAGGTGGTAATCTTCTGAATGAAGAAGCAAAAAGAAGTGTTATAAGTCTTTAGTATGGGTCCCAGATGTTTTACATTGATATTTATTATCCATAAAAATTGGAAGTCAGCAGAAACACATGTGGTCTTTTTTCCTGTCACTATTTTCATGACTGCAAGCATAGATGAAACCCTTGGAAATGTTTCACACCCTGGTCTCAGGGGTGATCAAGGTAAAGGAAGAAATACAATTTTGCCATTGTGTTTGCCTTTGAAATTATTTGCATATTGTCTACTCTTTATATTATATAAAAAATGATTTATCAGTTCATGCTTTTATATATCATGTGGATATATAAGTAGAGGGACTCTTTTAATTTGGGGAGTGGTGGTTGGGATGTAGGTAAGCTTATGGTATACATTGCTTGAGAGCTAATCTTAACAGATTTATTGTATCCATTGTCCAAATTACTTCACCAAAGGTCTCAAAGAAGTTATAACAGGGAGAAAATGAATATTTATTATCCTGGAAGTGTGGTATGTCTATTATTTTGCACATAGCAGATGATGATTTTTCATGGCAAGGAAACAGCTAACCAAATCATCTGCTGTGCAGTAGGTTAAAATCTCTCCTCTTCTCCTAAAAGTAGTGGGAGTGTTTTGACTCAGACCAACTGGTACGAAAGGCCACCATGGGAAGGTCTTTCATCAACAGTTTTGAAAATAAAAAATGTTGTCATGAGGTCCTGTAAGGAAATGGAAACATTGATCCCAGTAACTGGCAGAAAACATGTAATGCAGCATCTACTTGCAATGTACCAAAAAAGACTGGAGCCAATTGACTCCACTGAACTCATTCTATCAACTAGTGTGAAGTGAAGTGTCACTAGAAGCTTGACAAAAAGGAGACTGAGCTGGAAACTGTGGGATCAATTCCATAATTAGACATTCATGGCAACTCATGCTTTTGTGCCCAGCACTGAAATAACCCCAGTTAAGACAAGAACACAGCATACACATCATGACATATACCATCTCTTTCAAATTCGCAGGTAGTTCTAGGCACTGATGCTTAACTTCAGCTACATGAATCAATCAAAGTACAAATCTTATGTATGGAAGAATTTTGTATCAGATGGACTTTTTACTTAGTGATTACCTAAGCTAAGAGTAGTGCTCTGTGTGTGTGTGTGCATGCACGCATGTGTGTACGTGTACAAAGAATGAGCGTCTTAAAAGATTAATTTGTTTGGGCTTTTTAAACAAACAAGGTGTGATTTTATGATGGATGGTATTACTGCTTTGTTCAATTTGCTGCACATTACATTCTGTTAGAAAGATGTTTGTGGACAGCACAGATGAAAGCTGCCAGTTTGCCTTGGACACTAGTAAATTAAACCCTGAACTGGGAAGAAGCTCCTGTGGTAGGAAAGGGAGGTTTCTGCCTGCCTACCTACTGGGCAAGGACAGCTGGGGTAAAGCCGTGTCTGGACTTTGGGATGAGGCAGATGAGGAGTGAGAAAGATGGCAAGCTGTCAGCACAAGGGCTGATGGCAGCTTCCTAACTACAAAATAAAAAAAAATATGTATTTTTTCTAAAGGCCAAGGGAGGTCAGAGCATGGTTTGTTTGAACTTTGGAAACTACAGAAAGGTGCTAGACTGTAAATGAGACAAAATGACTAGTTTTGCAAGGATTCAGGGGAAACACTTGTTAACAAACTCTTTTATATTAATCCATCAACTGAGCAAATCTGAGTCTTCAATGTTTTAAAAGTTATACAGTTTATACTGTAATAATTAATAGCACTAGGTATATTCAAAGGTCTTCTGCTATTTCTGTGTCACAAAAATGTGGCTGATTCAAGGTCCCATAAAGGATAGAAAGATTTCTCTTTCTTTAGCCTGTATAGAGGAAGAAAAAATATGGTGGTTTCTAATACCTAAAATACAAGGCCAAAGAGAAAAATTGCAAGGGAAGATACCTGCTATCCCTTCACCTTCCATGCTCCTTCAGACTGCAAAATATTTTTCTTGTCTTTGTTCTTGTGACAGATACACAAATTCTGCAGTACCCATCTAGTGCCTCCGTCAGCAACAGCAGCAGCTGATGGTCAGTATGGGGTTTAAAAGTCAAAAGCTGTATTCCAAAAATTTCCACATAGAATGGTGACATGATTTTAACTAATTGTCATGAGATGCCCAGACTACGTTCAAGAACTTGGGGTTTGTATCCTACATGGAAAAGGAATACTACCTAAAAGCCTGAAAAAAAGAGCTCAAGCATTAAATATATGAATAAAATTACAAAAAACAGGCTTTTTACATGAGAAATATGTCTTGGTTTTTTTTTTTTTAAAAGACTTTTTTAAAAAAAAAGTTCACTATAGCTTAAAAAAAAAAAAAGAGAAATTAAAAACTTTCAAGAAACACTTTCTGCAAATCATACCGGCTCCCAAAATATCCCTCAAGCTGTTTGGAAGTAATTTTTCCAGAATTATTTTGGATGGTGGGGTGGGTTGATCTTGTCAGGCTGCCAGACACCCACTCAGTTGCTTTCTCATCTGGCCCCTTCAACAGGTCAGGAAAAGAGAAGATGAAAAAGCTTGTAGGTCAAGATAAAGAGAAGGAGAGCAATTAACAATTATAGAACAGGCAAAGCAAACTCAACCGGAGGAAAATTAATCTTATTTATTGCCAATTGAAAAAGAGATGGATAGTAAGCAACAAAAACATATTAAACTAACACTTTCCCTGCCCTTTTTTTTTGCTGGGCTCATCTTTACTCCTTCATTCTCATCTCTTCTACCTCCACACCACCCCAATAAGCACAACAAGGAGGGATGAGGAATGGGTTTTGTGCTCATAGTAGTACTTCTCTGTCTTTCCTTCCTCCTCACACTTTCCCCTGCTCCAGTGTGGTTCCTCCATGGTTCTGCCAGGAGCCTGTTCCTGCATGGGCTCTCCATGGGCTGCTATCTCTTCAGGGCATAATCACCTGCTCCAGCATGGGGTCCTCCAAAGGCTGCAGGGTAATTTCTTTCTTCTACAACCTGTTTCTCACTCTTTTTTTTTTTTTTTCCCCTTCACTCCTCACTACCTGGCAGTGTTTTCCCTCTTCTTAAATGTTTTCATGGATGCAACAGCAGCTTGGCTGATGGGCTCAGCTGTGTCCTGTGGTGGCTCTGTTGGACTCAGCTAGAACCAGCTGTGTGCAGTATGTGACAGTCCCCTGATCTCCTCACAGATGCCACCCCTGTAGCACTCTGTTACGAAAATTTTAATTTTACAAGAGGAAGACCACAAAAAGTTTAAGGCCTCTTTTCAGGCTGCCTGCTTCCTAACTAAGTTGGACACTGTGCATCTAATTCTTAAAGACTGATTTACCATCAAGTAATGACTAATTCCTCTGAGTGTTTAAGATTTTTTTTACATTTTTTTTTGAGAAAGAAGTTACTTTGGAGACAGATTAAGATGATTAGAACACACTGGCCTGATGTTGAAGAAAGTAGGGGCACAAGTTCCAACACTTTGTGGAGTTGCACACAGGTAACTACTATAGGTTTTTTATCTTTCCTTTACTTCTTTTTTAGAGTACAGAACAACTTGCATATAGTTTGATCTTGGACTGCACTAGGATTATCTTAAAATTAGAGATGTGACTTTTGTAGAAAATCTCTTAGATATGGAGTTGTCTCAGAAACCAATAGATCTATGTCATAAAACATCTTCAGACCACAAGAGAACACTGAAAACACAGCAAACATAAATGATGTTTCCCCAGTATGCTTTCTCTTCTTCTGTTTCATGGTTTTTTATCTGTTTAGAGCCCTTCTTGGATTTCTCTTTCAAGTATTTTACCGGTCTTCTCTTGAACTCATTTGTGATTTTGATCTTAAACATTCTTTGGTGAAGAGCTCCAAATATTTTCTGCTTGCTGATCAAAGAATCACCTCTTTTTGTTTGTTTATTAGAAGACTGTACCAAAACTTCTCTTGAAAGATGATTCAAAAGTCTTCCAATTTCCATTCTAAATGCATTCATGGCCAATTCATTCCTGTTTGTTTTGTGCAAATTATCTGATAGTTAATATGTTGATTCTTTCAGAAAGAATCACTATGTCCCTTCTCAGACATTGTTTTGCTAGACTAAACAAGGCAAACTTTTTAACATCTGCTCACAAGTCAGTTTTTTGATTTCTTTAACTATCTACCCTGCACCTTTTCTAGTTTTAATTGTTTGTTTGGGATTAAAATGAAGATGGAGAAGAGAAATAAATCCAGACTTCTGTCTCCTGCTTCTGGAGATATTTTTTTCAGGTGTTATTTTTAGATGTTATTTAGATGTTTTTTTCAACTGTGGTATGCTAGAATGCTCTCTGTATCTGGTGATGGTACCACTCTTTTATCACAGAAAGTCTTCCGTTAGAGATGCTGAAGAAATCAGATGCTGGATTGTCATTTATCCAGAGATCTGTAAACAGCTCGGGTCTTATAATAAGTGAAAGCAATAGTATATGAACAATATGCAAGATATATCCCTCAAATAAAAAACCAGTTGTAGTTAGAGACAGCCATATCCCACTGCACCTTGGCAATCATTGGAGAAGTTCCAAGTCCAGTACCAGTTCTGAATTTTGTGGCTCAATCTTTGCCAGGATGTAGGGACAACAACATTATACAGGGCTCAGAAGACGACCTGGCATCTGAAGTCTGTCAGAGATTACCAGAAGTCTGGGTCTATCAGTGTTATTGGCACCCAGAGGTGTCTATATGAATGTGTCTGTCTGTGTCTCTGTTTCTATTTTAAACTGCTGTTTTCCCCCCTGGGGAAATCACCAGATTGACGTCAGAACATTGCCCAGCACCTCATTTATGTCTGAGAAGAGAGGGAAACAGTGTTGAGAAGAGAGCTCAATGGAAAAAATAATATTCAGTGTGTGTTAAAAGCATTGAGGGAGGAGGAGTAAGTGGAAGAGAAGGGAAATTTTAAGTCAGTGTATTTATGTTATCCTAAATACCAAAAACCTGTTTTTTTTGGATATAAACACTGCATTAGTATCCGAGAGTTTAGTGAGACAAAATTTTTGAAGTATCTGAATGCCTGTTTATATATGAAATAGCTTGAAGATGTTTCTCATTATTTTTTTCTCCTTTTGAGAAGTTTCTTATTGCCATTAACCAAAGTCATGACAAACCTATGATATCTTTATCTTTCATTCTATGTGCTTTTCTTAGAGTAACCATACATATCTTTGCTGCAGATATTAGATATTTATAGAAGTCTATCTTGTTAGTCATAACATCATCTACTTATCTGAAACTCTTGTGGGCTCCAGATGGAGCTAGACAATATCTTGTCCAATAAACTCTAGTGTTAGTGCCCAAATTAAGCAATTTATGCTCATGTATCTTCTTGCGTCAGATAATGTCAGCATGGAGTTGTACTCTGTATATGTAGTTGAATTCAACAGTCAATGTCCAACACTTTTTTTTTTTTAATAAAGATTTGGCTATTACAGTGGATCAGAATGACTTTAAAGAGATTCGTATCACCTCTGTGATCTAAAGCAGTATAGGCAATACACAGCATACAAACTGCAGTCTCTTTTACATATTACTTTTTTCCTTTTCTCTCTTAATAAAGTTTGTTACCCCCACTTCCTGTCCTTTTATTTCATTCATTCGTTCTTGCTTCCCAGTCCTGCAGTCCAGTGGATATGTGAGAATCTTGGCTTTCATTTTTCAACATGGAACTTTTTGTTCTTGACATGGTGGATCACAGCCAAAAAACTTAGCCCCAAAGGAAAGTAAATTATTTAGTATTATTTGAAGATTGCTTGGTTTAAAAGCTGGTCTTATAATTTGTAGAGATTGGCTTCATATTTTCTGAAGGCTTGAGGTTGGCACTATTGCGTGGAGCTTTTCCAACATTGGGCATCCGTAGAGAGACCGATGACAAAAGCAGTCTTTGTATTCCTCTGGTCTTGGACATTGCTCTCAAATATAGCTGGCTGATATTTTTGTGGAAAAACTGAGTTTGGTTAACATTTTCTTTTTTTCACCAAAAAAAGAAGCAAATATCTGTCCCTACTCATTTCTGCATTCTGCTTCTGCAACTTAAAGAGGAAGGATATCCTGACTTTCCTGCTCTTCAGTTAAAACCAAAACAAATTGCCTAATTTTAATTTTATTGGTTAAATGATGGAATAACAAAACAACTTTTAATTTTGTTTGAAATGTTGTGGGAATTTTGGTTTTCACCAAAGCATAGAATACTTATATAGTGTTCCTTAAATCTCTGGACATTGCTGTTAGCTGTTGGCTTTAGGAAGCCAGACCTCTGATTTTTCCCACCACTGACAACCCAGGAAAAAGTAATATATACCTTCTCCCGGGGTCCCCTTCGCTGTTCTTTGAGCATCACAGTCCTTTGCTGAGGGACATTGCCCTCTGCAGCCTGTGCATGCAAACAGCGATTCAGTGGTGGCCTCACTATGGGGCCTGGAGTAACAGGAAAGCTTAACTCTGTTTTGGTTACACAAGGTCTATCTAACCTAAAGTGGAGCTTTTTGTTGTAGTAGTTATTGTGAACGGTTTTTTTGGTTAATTTCCTTTTCTTTTTTTTTTTTTACTTGAGGATTCCTGGTTTTTTAAAGAAAATGGGACAAAATGTATAACAACATAGTCAATAAATGCTACTTCTGCATGTGAAAAAAGAAAAAAAAGGAAAAAAATAATTAGAAAGACTTAAGCCTGCCTGCTTTTTCTCGGGCAAAGCTACAATTGCCTGTTAAGTGTGCAGGGAACTCGGGATCAGACTCAGTCATTAGTGCTGAACCCTGAGACACTAGCTGGTTAGGTAACCTGGCAGCCAAGTGTTGGAAACATCCAAACATGTCTCAAACACAAGACAAAAGACGTTGATTTACTGCTTTCCCTCAGCCAGAGCTTGTTTCCATAGAAATAGCTTTGGGTTGTTTCCTGGTTTCATGAGTGCTTTATATACCTCTGGTACACTGTGTCGCGACATGAGGGAAAAAACATATGGAGACCTGATTCAGTCCTCACTTGCAACAACTTTACATTGGTGCTTATAAAGAAACATGATTAAATTATTTCTGACCTGTAGAGCATTTCCTCTTAGAGGGCTGATTTATTTTCCTTTAAGGAGATGCACTGAAATTATACTGCTTACAGTATATTCAGAAGGCATTACTATAAACTTTTTTTACATTAAAAAAACATTTTTACAGTCATTTTTGTCAGAAATGCTGAGAATACAACAGTACCCTCTCAAAGAGGCCACGCCCTACCAATTTACACCTGATGTCAGTATCTAAGGTTATAATGACTGGAGAAGTCAGGTATCACGCTGAAAAATATATAAAATTATGGATATGACTTATTGATAGAATAATAAAGTACATACCAAATTTATATACTTCAGAGAGTTCAGAGAGTTATACTTCATCCAATTACTTTGGATGAGCTGTGCCCTAGGCTAATAACTGAGACTAATGCCAGCATATATGCTAATGGCTTGCAGCATTGGCTATCTACAAGTTCAAAATGTCTTTTGTGTGATTTTGTGTTGTTACATAGTAAGGTTGCTAAGGACCCACCTGAAGGCACTTAGATTTATGCCTGTTTCTATATCTTCTTAAGCACTTCAGCACTTAAGAACTTATATCTTCAAATACTCTTAATGGGTATTGCATGTACCTAAATAGTGAGATGAGTTTGAAAAGACAGCCCTTACTAAGAGGAGATGTGGTTCAAAACTTAAGGAAGTCAAGAACATTTCCTTTGGTTTTGGTTTCTTTTGGTTTGAATTGGCTTAGGTGGTATATGTATATAAACAAAAGAGTTGCTGTATCAAAATATCTCACAATAAAATCAAGCAAGCCAGGGGGCTAGAAACCAAGGGGTCAATCAATGCAATGATGCAGTTTTGCTGAAATTCAGCAAAAGCTTTCCTTAAACACATGATGTATCAGGAAGAAACCAAAAAGTTGAAATGAACAAGGAAGGTAAAAAAGGCTTACTGGTATCAACATGGTTTTTAATCTATCCTACTTTAAATCATACTTTTATCATATTGTTTCTATGTCTTCCTCTCATATCTAATAGTAGAACATGTGTGATTGCAACCAAGTTTCCCAGTTTCATCCTACACTTTTCTAGTATATTTTTTCCCTATTAAATTTATGCTGCAGACTAATTGTCTCCAAGTCAAGCACTCAGTGTTAATTCTCGTCCTCAGTGTAGCTGGGAGATTGTTTCAGCACTTTTGATCAAACTCCTCTAAAATTTGGTTTCACTGCCAGTTCTTTCCTCTGCCAGTGCTCTTGTGAGTCTGTGGACTTCTTCATTTTCTTTGCGGAAATTTCCTTATAATCTGCCTTCTTAGTGGCAAATTTTCTTCTGGGGCAATAGTAGCCAGGGCCAACCTGTGAGAACTAACACTGTATTCAGCTGTATTTTTCCCATCTTATTCAAACACAGTCTGCATTATAGCTATATATCTCATTTTTTATACTTAATCATAGTTCAGTTTTCATAGTACATATAGATTTAGCTACTCTTTATACTGATCTATTTAGATCTTCTTTCCAAAGCAAAATCTTGTCCTTTCTGATGTGTTCTCATGGATTAGTTTTTTATTTTCAATTGCACAATTGAACCTTCAATTGCTGAAGGTTCACCTGATCAGTGTGTTTGGTAAATAAGAAAGTTTGGTGCAGTTTAGGCTATAAATAAAAGGAGGTCAAACTTACAAGTGGTGCAAAGCTGTATAATGAGAGAGTTTTCAACTCTATGTACTCTATGTACTATATTACTATAGGTATTTAAGTTACCTATAAATTACTATATTACTCAAGATGCTGAAGAACAAACCCTCAGCAAATGACAGCTGTCCTGAATGCAGATATACAGTGCTATTTTGTACCCTTTAAATTTTGAACAACACCTACCTGAGAGCAAACATATGGCCTACTGCATTTTACATCAAAATGTTATCTTTAAAGTATAAAGAGAATAAAATTAGAAAAAACAGGAAAGAAATGGATTTATAAGCAGAGTTTGTAAGTCTCAAAATACAGTCCTAAAATAATCCAAGGAACTCCAGGATTACCTGGAGATTTTTGTAAACATGATGACAGTGCAAATATTTTGCTTGTCTTGGACATAACAAGTTAAAATAAAAAATATCACTGGATCAGAAAACAGGGACTTAGAAGAGAAATTATACTGTACTCTAATAAAATAAATATAATAAAAATCTTTCCCTTTCAGATACTTGAATTTTTAGTGATAATTATGCTACACTTGAGAGAAATGTTGATGTGCAGCTTGGAAAGAATGTAATAACCTACAGTTTGGAAATCATAGTAATGGGAGTATCTTTTAATTCCCATTTTCAATGATCCTACCACCATATGGAAGCTGACTTGAGTCATGCTGTGCTACATGAAGCAAAAGAGCATCAATATCACAAATAGACCTGGAACATGATTCATTGTAAGTAAATGGAAGCAGAAACTGGTCCTTTCTGAATAAGGCCAAATAATTGCAAGTAAAGGATAATGGTAGAAAATTCCTACTCTATATTTCTTTCTTTGTAATCTCTTACTCTGCACAGACAGCGATTTCACAAGAGTTACTCTCACTTCTCTTTAGTTATTGTGCATTTATTACTATACCTCGTGTTGTTTAACATGGCTAAAATGCCACTTGTATCAAAGTGGACTATACAAATTAGTTTGTTGTTATGTTTACCGTAAGGGTTGATCTGTGAAATGGGATGTGAAACAGTGCTCTACCAAACTGTTTACTAAAATAATATGACTCTGTCAGATTCGTGAATTTAAGATTGCTTGAAAACCACATATTTATTCCTTTATTGAACTACAAAGGTCACGTGAATCTTCTCCAATTCCTTTATACTGAGAGAAATTAATCTCCTATGCAATCATTAGTTGTATCTAAGACTTATTAGGTCTATAATTCCTGTCTGATCATCTAAGCAAGGTGCTTGAGAGACAAACAGCTGTATTTTAAGAACATCTGGTTTGTGAGGCATTCTTGATGCTAAGACACTGTCTGTCACTGGAAACATTCTGTTTGCATTTTAGGAACTGTAGAGATGTAGTGCCAAACTAGCCAGTTCCTTGTTTTTGTGATCTCTGTTGGATGTCCGTCATACATGCTCAACCATAGTTTGAGAACGGAGTAGAGAAAGTTAGTGTAGTTTAAGGAAGAATTTCGAAATGTGGTTACATTCCACTCTGGGAAAAAAATTGAAGCTTTGATGCATCAATGAAAGTGAATAGCACCCTTACTCCAAAGCAGCCTGTCTAGTGGGCTGCCCCCAGCAGAGATCACAGAAATTAATCTCCTATGCAATCATTAGTTATATCTAAGACTTATTAGGTCTATAATTCATGTCTGATCATCTAAGCAAGGTGTTTGGTATTTAAAATCAAAGACAGTATGGCACACAGGTTTGCCATGAAAGTAGGAAAACCTGTCAGGCAGGTTTCATAAAGCTTCTGTCCAGATTCCTATATTTGAAATTTATCACAGTCTCTTTCCATGAAACTTTATTATTTTGATAAACTGTGAAATTCTGAGGAAAAAGAAAGTTCATTCAAGTATATTTTGAGCTAATAGAATTCATTCAGTTTATTCCTATTTTTAATATTCATTAAAATTTCAGTACAGTTCTGGTATCATGAACATTTGTACAAAGAGAAAATCAAGATCTTCCAAAAAGAATAAACGATTTGCCGAATCTTAAAGAACCGTGGAGTATTGTTTTGATAGAAAGACAGTTACTGACAGTGCCTTAATACAGGACCAAAACTTGTCTTTATGGTTATAAGAGTACCTGAAAGATTGAATTTCATTGCAGGATGAAGTTTCTTTTTACGAGATGTTCTGTAAAGGAAGTTACTCTCTGGGCTTGGAAAACACTGTTAAAAAAAAAAAACCAAATAGTATGGAATGAAGCTATTTTAGGATAATGGTTTCTCTTTCTTGCAGTCTTTGGGGAATACTTAGCAGGAAGGGAAAAATAAGTAAGAAAAGCAACACTAAGCAAAACTGAGTGCTGGGAAGGAAAAATGTTGATATGCTAACTGTACCGCAGTGAGTTTCTCAGACAGGCATTAACCATTCTACTGTTTGTTACCACCAATAGCAGCAGTGGTAACCAAGTAATACTGAAAGAAATGACACAGATACTTTACTTTTCCCCAGAGAGTGCATCTTGTTTGGGAACTCTCAGTTTTGAGAACTGCTTTAATTGCAGTCATTTTTAGCCTGCACAGCTATTGCATGAGCAAAAGCAATGTGTTAAATGACTGGGATTCATTTTTCTTTGTGTAACAGCGGATGCTGATGTACATTTATTTTGTTTTTACAAGGAAAATAAGCCAAGTGTGTTGCAGAAGCCCAATAGCAGGTGGAGGTTTTATTGCCATCTACTGCACATAATGGTAATAATCTGTATTGATAGTCTAATATGGAAATATTGCTATGTCCTGTTAAAATGCAATAAATATCATGTTTTACAGCCAAGTAAAGTATTGCTTGGGAGTATAATCATTATGTTCATATACCAAAGTAAAATAGGGGAAAGGGAAAGGGGAGACAATTTAGTTTTCAGGCAGTTCAGATAGATGGGCTGTCAAGAAGTTAGAATACTTAATTCACATAGATATGCACATCCAAAAGCTTTGGAGATGCTGAAGACACCTCATAAACCTCTGCACTTAACCTGCTTGGAGCACAGAGTTTCCAAGTTCTGGAGGAGACTTCCTTATGTGCTGCCAGGAAGGTCGCCATAGTGTCTTGGAAGAAGGAAGTTGTTAAAATTGACTGTTTGACAGTCTCCCTGGAAAAGTGAGACTAGCAGCAAGCGACCCACACAAGAAAATAAACACATAAATAAAGTAAAAAGAAAAATTTTCATTAGAAAAATTAACACTTTTACAACATCATTAAACAGAAATCATTCTTTACTCATTGGCAGTATTTTCAGTGAAATTAGCAATGTGGAGGCTAGAATCAGTGTCAAGAACTGTGTTAGGTACAAGCTCACTGGAAGTTTTTGTTTCTTCTGATATTTTTGTGAAGGTTGGATGGGTACATGTAGTTCATGGTTGAGGATTTTTTTTTTATTCTTTCTCCTTGTTTTTAATTAGCATAACATTTGTCTGGAACAGGTAATGAAGTCAGGGCTGAGGCAATATATAACAAGTTGAAGATGAGATTCCCAGCACCCCAAGGTAATCTATCATTGATTAGATCCACCAAATTGTGATATTATCCTGTTTAGTTATGATTTGCATGGATTTCATATTAACTTCAGAGCCATTCTGGTTCTCAGCACAAGCCTGTGTTTCATGACTGGATCCGTATCAGATTTAGGTGTGAATAGCTATTAGGCTTGCTACCTGGTGGGGACACTTTAAATAGATATATATGTGAAATATCACCCCACCATTTTTTGTGGTTTTTTTTTTTGTTTCTTTGGTTTTTTTATTTTTTCTTTTTTTTAGATACAGATTGTCCATCTCTTTATAGTTACTATGTATCATTATAGAGACTGAGAGAGGCAGAATTTAATCATGATATATTTTACAGTCCTCATACCTTTTAATCTGAGAAGCTGTCACTCACCTTTTTCTCCATTTGCTAATGCACTACTGTAGCAAGGCCAAAGAAATAATGAGAGCACAAGCATAGTAGTACAGCATAAACTTTTTCTGTCTTTTTAATTGTGACTAAAACCTCTAAAATACAGATTTGAGATGTCTATCTATTCCACAAAGTTACTTCAGCCAACAATCTATGAGAAGGGCTCATTACTCACAGGATCAATATTGGCTGGTTTTGGGGTTTTGGGGTAGGAGGTTTTTTACTATTTTTATTATTAAATAATAACAATTTTTTTATTATACTTTAATATAATAATCATAATTTATTATTATAATACTTTAATTTCTCACCTTTTGCATATCACATCTGTGATTCAGAAGAGAAACTTGGAGGGTTTTGGTTTTCATCTTGTGCATAGAGCATCTAGTCCTTTTTAGAAATGGTTGGTAGCTAGTCTTCTGCCTGTACACAACTGGGTCTTCACATCTGAGGAACACATTGGTCTGATCAGTGATCTTTCACCATATCTTCCTTGTCAAGTCTTATTTCAATTTTTTTTCCTCCACTTTTTGTCTTTCTTATAAATAAATTACTAGGGAATCCATTTCATTTCCACTAGTTGAAAAACAGGAAAACAAGACAGCTACTGTTTCTTCCAATCTGATTGTGACTGTACTTGAAGAAGTCTAACTGCAAATGTTTTCAGGATTTGATGGTTTAGGCTTTAAGTAGGCTGCAAGTCTTTTGGAGATGCAGGAAACTGATTTCTCAGAGACAATGAAAAGTTTCATATTATGAATCTAAGCCTAATAAACCTGATAAACAAATCTTTTCATTAAAATTATAATGTTGGTTGTGAGAACAAAAGCAGAACAATTAATGGAAAAGAAGATTTAGAAACATACACCGAATGGAGAAAAAAAAGCCTCTAACAGATCAGTCTGCTCAAATAGTGAAAACTATTAGGTATTAGCTATCCTACTTCCAAAAGAACTGACTCATGAAAACAGTTCTGTACTAAATCTACTCAAAAAATATATTCAGTTTGGAGTAGTATTCCCTGATGCTCTGTCAGTAATTAAAAAGGGCATTAGAGAAATTTATCTCAGCAGTTACAGATGCAGTAGTGTGAGCTCTGTACAGTTTTAAAGGAAAGAATAATAAAGATCATGGATATGCATGCAAAAGGGTACTAAATGCAATCCAGGTTTGTTAAAGGTAGATGATACCTTTGATTATACCTTTGATATAATCATTCTTTGATAAAGCCCTCTACTTTTCAGTAGAGACAGAAAAAAAATCAGTAAATCTCATCCTTCTTACCACAATGCCACCGAACAAAAATGCTAATTATATTGGAAAAGATTGTGACTAGGACAAGAATTACAAAGTATACAAATTGAGTAAAAGAGAGATAATGTTTTGTGTTGAAAAAACAATTTCAGGCTGAGGAAGACTACTAGTAGTAGCAGTGTTGCAAGTGATCTCTTTTAAAGTGTTCTTTATGTCTTTGATATGAAATGGAGGAGTAGGAGAAACTCAACATGAAACACGGTAAAAAGCCTTTTTTTTTTCTAATTATCAAAGACATGCAGTTAATCTGGTAATTCCTATCATATAAATTTATGATTTATTGATTCATGGATGTTGTTTGCATTATGTTTTACTGTGCAATAAATTAATTTTTTTTTTTTTAATGCTAAATTTCATCTGGATAAAGCTATCCTATGATCTTCAAGAGGAGTACTCACATCATTCATTCCTATGAACCTCAAGAGGAGTACTCACATCATTCATTCTACACATATATTTAAATATTTTGTTCAAAGAGTTCTTCACATTGCAGAAAATTTTAGAAGAATGTTAATACTCAGAGTAATTACTTGAATGTTTTTGTCATTCTGAGTCTTACAGGATGAGCTATACAGTGACATTTCATTGAATTTCTTAGTTTATGGTACTTCTAATCAGATCTATGAAGTTATTTAAACCAGTTTTTGGTATTTAATAAACAGTATTGTTCTCTTGAAAGACACTATTTCCCGTAAGAGTGAAAAGGCTGAATTTTTTTTAAAAAAATTGCTTACCTTGGCATGATTTTTTTAAAAAAACGAATAATGAGTAAGCAAAAAAGCCCCAAAAAACTCCACCCCAACACCCCACAGTATGTAATAAAATATCAATGTAATAAAGTAATATAATAAAGTTATCAGCTATACAAACTATTTCATGAGAGACTTGAGATTCTGAGTTTCTCTCTATGGCAAATATCACTGGAATTCCAAATAGCAGTGGAACACTTTGTAAAAGAGATGCAGAATTATAAAATCTGAATTGGAAAATGGATATATTTTAAATTTTTCAATCAGCTTTTCATGGACAAGGATCTTTTTACATAATCATAAAATCATTAAATTATGTAAGATGGGATGGACCTAGGGAGTTACAAGCAGATCCATAGTTCTGGTCAAAGTAAGCCTAGTGAGAACCCAGTTAGGTTTTGTCCAGGTAGGTCCAGAATATCATCTCCAAGGGTGAGACTTCACAGTCTCTCTGTCCAATTTCAGTATTTGACCATCCTCATGGTAGTTCCCTCCCCCCCTACTCCCCCCTGGCCTTCCGCCCTCAAGTCAAGGTTTCTTATGACTTCGTAAAGACATTAAATAGTATAGGCCCCTATATTTATTCCTGAGTAATGCCCCTAGTAGCCAATCAGACTTCATATTGTTGATCACAGCCCATTGGGCCTAGTTATCCAGACATTTTTATCAGCCCCTTCCATTTATACAATTTGTATATGCCCAATTTTAGCCTAAGACCATGGCAGACTATGTCAAATACCTTAATTGGGTCAAGGTATACAACTCTCATTGCTTCTCCATTTGTTCACAAAGACGGATGTATGACTGTAGAACACAATCAGGTTGGTCAGGCCCTATATGTTGTTGGCAAGTCCATGCTGGCTGTTACGAATCACCTTCTAGTGACCATGTGCCTTGATGTGATGTCCAGGAGGATTTGTGCCACAACTTTCCTGAGCATCTGAGTGAAGCTGACTAGCCTCTAGCTCCCTAGATCTTTCTTCTTGTTTTTCTTGAAGGTCAGCTTGTCTGGCTTTTTTGAGTATCGGGAATATGTCCTGATTACTGTGACCTTTCAAAGATCATACAGAGCAGACACAATGACATCAGAGAGCACTTATTTTCCTTGAAGATCAATGAGCAATATTTTGACCCCTTTTTTTCTCTTCAGAGAAGTATTCTGTGTTTCCCACCATGTAGATCCCTGAATAATCTGAAATCTTCCCTCCTAAAGCCCAGGGTTGATGACACTATTTGTCTCAGTCATTTGATTGCAAGCCTGCCCTTGACCTTCATATCTTCAGCCAGCTTGTCCTTGTCTGTGAGTAAATCCCCTTATTACTTTAACTATTGTCTGCATCAAAGGAACTGACTTCAATACGCTCCAGTAATTTCCTGAACTGCTTGTACCCAGTCCTATTGTTTTTCCAGCAAATTTTGGTATGGTAGAAGCCTCCTATGAATTCTAGGGCTTGTGATCACATTCAGCTGTTTAAGGAAGGCCTTATTTCCTTTTTCAGATCAGGTGATCTCTAGCATATCTGTCAGGATGTTAAATTCAAATTTCAAACTGAAGCAAAAACTATTTTAAGTCATCTGATACCTATGACTCTGTGTATCTCCATTTTTCTATGCCCACTGATAGTTCTTAAAATAATTGTTTATTTTCTTGCTCTGGAAATTTTTCTTGTTTTTTCTATTTATTTTTTTAAACCCCATTATGTAATGGAAGCCATATGAAAAACCTCTTCCTGTAGCGGAAGGCCTATGGAAAGAGGGCTTCATTCTCTTTTAAAATTTAGTGCTATATTTTTTATGGCTGTATGCATGTAAAGGCACACACAGACAGACAATGTTTTTAGAAACTTTGAAAAGTTTTGACTAATCCAAAGTTTTCATTCCTGGAATTTTGCCAAATACTCAGCCAGACTAAAAATTTTCCAAATTGTTCATTAAACAGAGCTTTGACTTCTTCAAATCTACACTAACTTATATTACTTATATTTTCTGAATATATTACATGGGGTGGTGGTTTTCATCAGCTGTACAAGATATTTTGTATAAAATCATAGAATCACAGAATCATAGAATTGTCTAGGTTGGTAGGGACCTTTAAGATCATCTAGTCCAACCATCAACTTAACTCTGACAAAAACAAAAAAACACATCTCTAAACCATGTCCATAAACATCACCTTTACACATCTTTTAAATACCTCCAGGGATGATGATTTCACTACTTCCCTGGGCAGCCTAATGCTTAATAACTCTTTGAGTGTAAAAATTTTTCCTAATATCCAGTCTGAACCTCCCCTGATGCAACTTTAGGCCATTTCCTCTTGTTCTATTGCCTGTGGCTTGAGAAAAGAGACCAACCCCTGCCTCCCTATATCCTCCCTTCAGGTAGTTGTAGAGACCAATACAGCTGGCTTTTCTCTAGGCTGAATAACCCCAGCTCCCTCAGCCTTTCGTCATAAGACTTACTCTCCAGACCCCTCATCAGCTTCATTGCCCTTCTCTGGACCTGCTCCATCACCGCAATATTTTTTTTTGTGTTAAGGGGACCAAAAGTGGACACAGTACTCTAGGTGGGGCCTCATCAGTGCCAAGTACAGAGGGATGATCACCTCCTGAGTTCTAGTCACCACACTGTTCTTGATACAGGCCAGGATGCTGTTGGCCTGCTTGGCCACCTGGGCACACTGCTGGCTCATGTTCAGCCAACAGTCGACCAACACCCCCAGGTCTTTTTCTGCCAGGCATCTCTCTAGCCATTCTTCTCCAAGCCTGTAGCGCTGCATAGGGTTGTTGTGACCCAAGTGCAGGACCTGGCACTTGGTCTTATTGAACCTCATCTCGTTGGCCTCAGCCCATTGACCCAGCCTCTCCATATCCCTCTGCAAAATCTTACTACGATCCAGCAGGTAAAATGTTGAATATGGGGTTTTCTTTATGCTGTCAAAAATTTTTTTGATGTTCTTGCATTTGGCATCTAAACATTTTGTATGTTGTTTCAAAAAGTGTGGTGCTACTGATATTAATATAATACTACTACAGAGAAAGAATTTAAAACATAGATTGAAAAGAGTTGGTCTGGGCAAGAAGAGAACAGTATTTTAGACCAGGGTCTTCCTGAGTAGAGTCAATGTGAGTAATAATCTGAATGAAAATAAAAACTATAAAGACATATTCCAAGTATTATCAACTTTTTCTATATGAAAACTGTCACTATATGAAATTTTATATAATCTTTACTCCCAACCCACTGGAAAAGAATGAGAATAGCTTGCTTTCTCTTTATTGAACATCTGGAAAAAGTATTAGCCAAAGTACATGGCGGTTCAGGCAAGAAAAATATCCCTCCTTTTTTTACCTTGTTGGTAAAAATATTACGCATACAAATTTGGTGGAAGATGAAAAGCATCATTCATTGAGGTGCAGAAACAGGTTGCCATGGCTCTCTGAAGATGTAAAAAGGGAAGGAAAGATAATCTTCCTGTTTTACTCTTTTTATGCTCCATACCATAACTCAATTCATTTAAAGATGGGCTATGTAAGGTACTGTATTCCCTTAATGGGAAGACCAAATCCATGCAGCAAGGTGTTATGTAGCAAGGTACCATGTTTCTGTAACAACAAGGTCCAATAAAACCCTTGGTCAAACCATCTTTTTAGGTTTTCTTAATTCTCATATGGAAGTAATCTCAGGCCCTAATTGCAGTGCCTTACAGACACAAAGGATTGAATAATATTTTCTTAAGCTGAAAAAATGCGGAATCTGATTCAAACTTCTTCAATTTCAGTTAAGACTGCCTAATAATTAAGATGCTTCTGTATGTGCAGGGAAGTCACATAGAAGAGCTAATTTCTTTAGTACTGAGAACTGAAGATGGAGTATAAGCAACCTGGTCTTGGTTACCTTAGTCAAGGTGTATACACATTTTTAAAAAATCAAACATTTTCTAAGGCATTTTATTCTATGTCAAGTAAATTTACAGCAATTACTAAGCAAAGTATATCTTGCAATTTCATTACTTTTCATGGAACAGTAAGGTTTCATGTTTTTTTTGTTTATGTCTTTGTTTGTTTCTCACCTAGACCTACTAGCATTTGACACTAATGAAATTTAGCCCCCATTCACAACTATCAAAAACAGCTGCATCCCTATAAGTTCAATTTGATTTTTTTTTGCCCAGTACTTTCCAGTGTCAAGCAGAGCACAAATGGCATGGTAAGAGGCCTTGGTGTATTGTTGGTTTTTTTTTTAAAAAGTTATTTTTTTTCAACAAGTAAGAATCTAAAGGATTCAGAACTACTATTGTTTCTCAGCACCTTTGCGATTCCTTCTTCACTTAGGCAGTGATTGAAAAATGAAATTAGGTTTCAAGTCTATCATGAAGCTGAGTCAAAATCCTTAGATTCCACAATGTTAAGCCAACTAAGAAAACATCTGTAGTTTACATGTTTGTGGTTATGTATTAAGCAAAGATTGGAAAAAAAACCCAGTTTGCTTTTTTTCTAATGTTGGCCCATTTCAGGTATAAATATTATTTATATGAATGTTATATGAGTGTTATTTTTTCTGTTTCACTTTATCTGATCAGATTATGATCAAATATGAGTATTTTCAGTTATGTCAATTTGTTCTGTTTCTGGTTCTATAGAAAGTTATTAAATCCCATGAGACATTAAAGAGTAGAGTGCAAGCATTTGCAAACTGATTTATTATTATAAAAATATTACGTTCACATTCTTGCATTATTTTTTTTTTACTCTACTGAAATTTAATTGAGGTTCAATTCTATAATGTATATGCGAAACCAGTTTCAATATTGTTAAATGGTTCTTAAAAAAAAAAAAAAGAAGAGTAATCACTGGAAGTTATACTGGAAGCAATTTCCAGTAGATCTGCCCTTTTCACCCAAGGAATTATAATGAAAACTGTCTTCCTAGGATTATATCCAATATCATTAATTTAATATAAGGTGAGAAAAAAATGATATCTCCATCCTTTTGTCTATTAATTTCTATTTCCTTGATTCTGGCATTGCACACACAAAAAAATTATAATCAATTGACAGCAGTACTTTACCTAAAATATTAAATTACCACTACTGCCTTTCTACTAATTCATCATTCAGACAGTCATGAAGACTCACTTTGTTTTTGTGTAGGACAGGTAAATTCCAATCTCCAGTTTAGGGCCCTAATTCAGCAAAATAAACACACAGTTTAATACTTATGGAATCAATAAAATGTTAGTATGTGTTTTCTACTATGTTTGTGCTTTAGGATTTTGCTGGATTAGTTATGGGGTAATGGAAATTACTCATCGGCATCTGCTTTCTCTGCAAAATATGAATGATGATCGCATGCCAAATGCTATGATTATAATGTAAACAACAAACAACCAAGTAACCCCCTTGATAGATATTATTTTAAAAATAAAGCTTGGAAAACTCTGTCTGAGCTGTCAGCTCAGATATGGATGCCATGATAATGGCCAAGGAGACTGTCATAGTACGCTCATTCTTTCCAAATATTTAGATTCCTCTCTGCTGTGTAGCATTCTCATCAAGTCACATGAACTGTCATCCGCAAGTAGTAGACATAATGAGAAATCTTTTCAAAGGCAGGCAGTAAATTTAGAGAACTTGGGCCCAAGATCGGTAAAATCAGGGAAGTCAACTACTTGTATTAATGTCCTCAAGTACCTGTTGACATGAGAGGAAAGGGGCTTATTAATGGAAAATTATGAGCTTGAAGCAATTTATGGGTTGGCTGGCTTGTAATAGGGACCTGCTAAGCATTAGACTTCCTCTGGTTAATAAAAAGTTGATATGAGTCACACTTCATGTTGTAGTATCCATGTGAATACAGATGACCTATTATCTGTAGGTGATAGGTTGCTTCTTCACAACACACACCTTTCAGGTCCCAGTAGCAAACCTGACGGATGGAGTCTTCTATAAATTTTCAAAGCACTCACAGAAATTGATGCATAATGTTTCTTTTCAACCTTCAACCTAGAAATCATCAACTGAAGTGAACATTTTCTCTATGACAGACTTACTTCAAACAACAAAACTTGAGAAAAATCATGTCTTTGGTTTCCATCATCATCCCAAAGGAAATATAAAAGGGTTATAACATGTTTTGTATTTTTTTTAATTTCTTCTTAAAAAATAAGTGAACAGTGTTATACATATATTGCATTCCCAGCACTTCATCCTAAACCTATGAGAGATTTGTGATCACAAACAAAAAGCAAAGATATTTTTTGTTTCTTACCCACAGGATATAGAACTCCTCCCTGAAAACAAAACAAATAACAAAAATGAAAGAGAGAACAAAATGAGGAACAAAACCTGGGTTTGAACTCAGGTACAATTTTGATCATATAACACAAAACTGGTAAAAATCTCAAAACTAGGGATGTACCTACAAGTCCTTTGAGATCTGTTTTAAATATGTTGTGTGCTAGGGAAGAATCCATGTATGCTTTAGTTCCTTTACTGTGATGTGACCCTTATCTGAGCTGAATCTATTGGGAACTTCCATACTAAAATATTACCATCTAACAAAAGATTCTTTAAATTCTACTTTACAAATGTCTTTGGAAATTACTTATGTATTCAGGTACTTAAATTTTATTATTTTTTTATTTATTTATTTGTTTATCTCTATAATTTTTCTTCAAAAGACAAGGTCTCAATTCCCTGTTAGCCTTTTTTCACCTGTTCTCATTCAAATTACTTTTTACATGATTAGAAATGCTCGCTGTTGTACAGACAGATGCTCACCAGCTCTATGGATTCTCTGTGTGTGCTCCTAAATGTCTTGCTTGATGTGGTCCAGACATACTTTTGCTGGCTTACCTCTCAACTTTGAAGGGAATGTGGATATCCAATAGCAAATGAACATCTCTTATACTCTGCTTCTGTATGGGAAGAGGCAGAGTTTACCACTAATTATTCATCACGGAAGTAGAAAGGCTATACATTGTACTGTTTAAATGAATATCATGACAACCATCATGTATGCATGCAGTGAACCATATTCCATCTAGCTAGCTAGCTAGTTGTATCTAGCTACAACTCAGCAGTATGCATAGGTCTAGCTTGAGTTGTATGATACTCAGTTGCATGATACTCAGTTGCATGTTATTCAGTCAGTTGCTAGGAATTTCCATTTAAATTTCTTGACAGATTCACTCTTTCTTCAGCAGAAAGGCAAAATGTTGCTGTATTTTATAAGCATCATTGCCCTAGTATTACAGGAACCAGGACAAAGGAAGGAGTTATCTGCATTTCTTGCATAAATACATTTGGAATAAGGTCTTTGAGTATTTTGATCAGCTACTGAGCTGAAGGATAATGTTAAAGGATGTGGCTATAAAGCCTAGAGACAGCCATAGCAGAAAACAACATGAAACAGCTGCTACTTGCAAGCATGCAGCAGGAAAAAGTTGTGGATGCTGTGTACAACATGACACTAGCAAAACAGTAAAAAACCTAAAATGCTAGGATATGCTTATTAGTTGCCATTAAGACCAGAAATGGTATTTCTTTGAAAGTGGAAAAAAAAAACCCACCAACAGAAATCTCAACATATTTTGATCACTTTCTATATTATGTGCAAACTAAAGACATTATGAAGATTGACAAAGTGTTTTGCAATATTGCTGTGTATGAAAGCTTTACTATACAATGTCTTTGCAATACATGTATATTAAAGTCTCCATTCTTAGTTCTACCTATTTCTCTTTTTGCTCTGGTTGGGTGTGAAGAATTAGCAGTGACACAGCACCAGTTTATTGCTACTAATTTGGACTCAAAGTCCTTAGTTACTTAGATGGGAAAATTCCAAGCTGCATGCTTTGGTAGAACTGGAAACACTGAAGACAGCTCAATACTCATTGCAAGGAATATTATTATAAGCATCAAAGAAGAAATAGAATCAAAGAATCATCAAAGAATAGTTGAATTTCTAATCAGGATATATAATAACACAGCCTTGGCTTTTAACATTGGTAATCTAAGTTTTTTCTTAATATAATCTCAATTCCTTGAATGGCTTATTCTTTTCTTCTTTATGTATTAATCACACACATTTCATGTGACAGATCTGTCTCTTAGTACAGACAAATGATCAGACACCTTCCACTCTACTTATTGTGCTTTTCACTGGCAAATAATTATTTCAGTTCACTAGTACCAAAGAGGTATTTCTTTAAAACTACGATGCGTTGTATGCTCACAGCATGGTCATTAGAAATACAACATCAGCATGTATTGTGCCATGTGTTATGAACAGAGCCACATGAAAATGAACTTCCCCCCTCCCCCTTCCCATCTATTTGAATTGCAATTGAAACTGCCTGTTCTGCTGCAAAGCCATCTGTCTTCCAGCATCCTATTTGTAAGCTGTGGGACTTGTTTCAGTTCCACCTAATTTTGGATATTGCTTAAATAAGGAATGGTATTACCCAAGGTGCCTTTTCTGTCAGAGGAAGGCACAGGAACTTCCAAAAGGAATTCAACCCACCTAAGAACTGAATCACGTTCTTGAGGTATAGACAGCCCAGGACCGCAATGCATCTGGCTTAGAATGCTCAGTTAGATGTGTCAGGTTAAATGGATTCGATGGAGGGTAGGATGTATAAACAGGACATAGACTCCTGTGAAACCAATCATGAAAGCAAAGCTTGGAAAGTGAAAGCCAAACTAAAAAAGACCCAGCGTGACTAGCTATAGTGTGCTGAGTTACGTGCTGAGGAAGAAAACTTGGAAATGAAAAAGAGAATTACACAAGTGTGAAGATATTAATGAACATGAACCATGGGACCTCGAAAGGAGTCCACGTGCATTCGTCCATGCATGAACAAGATCTTTAGTGCTTAGTAATATTCTGTATGCATGTTTACATCTGTGCACTTTCTTTTGTGAAACACAGATTGGTGTAGTTGAGGAAAAAAATGACATATATGTCTCCAAAGAGTGTTTGGAGGAAAAGAAGAGGATCAGAATGGGACATGGTAACAGACAGGTTAGTGGTTTGTCCAACATTGCAATGCACATCTGAATGCAAAAGGAAAATTCTAAAACATCTTAAGATGAAAAAGATTACTTGAATCACCAAAGAGAAGAGAAAATTACTGAAGTGAGTTAAAACTAGATCCTCTTCAACAAAGGAAAATATCTGCTTTTTTAAAAATGTTAACAGCATATAGAGTATCCTGTGTAATACAGGGAGAAAAGTTTGTCCTTTTACTTGATAGTACTTGGAAATTCCTGCTATGAAGTCTAATTGAGATCCCACACTGAGGATAATGAGAGCAGTATAAAAATAATATAATTATAATTTGCTCATAATTGCATTAAAAATGTAGAATAATCTTATACACACACACCTCAGGAACAACAAACAAATCCAAAATACACAACTCTCAATCCAGATAAAGTAAAATGCCTCCTACCTTTACCCTTTTAAAAGTGGTTGTGGCAGCATATTTCTGTGAAGAAGGATAAAAACTTAGAACTTTAATTGGCCTCCAGCAGGGTTCAGACCCAAAAATCTTCAAGGAACTAGAAAGAGTTGTCCACTCATTTGAATTGCCAGATTTCTCAGTTACACCAGCTGAAGGCAAAAAAGTAATCCAAAGTACAACTATTAGCCAATTCCTCACTAACAGGGATTTGGTGGGAGGTTACTCTGGAGACTGGTATTCTGAAACCTTCAGTCTTCCAGACTTCCCTGAAACATCTGGGTCCTGCTGAGGAGAAGTTACTTGATTAACAAGACCACTGCTTCAGCCTAGGATAACAGTTTATATGTGCCTATGACACTACTCATTGGAGAGCCTCTTTAGTTCTACATACTTTCAGGAGGGAGTCTAGTGTTAGTAGTTAAAATTTCTACTTGCAGCTAAATGTCTTTATTTAAAAGCCTCAGTAGGCTACTCTGTTTCTTTCATTCCTGCCCTCACCTCTTGATCTTCCCCTGGTTGTCAACATGTTTTGGCCCAGAATCCACCCTCTTTTTTTTTTTTTTTTTTTTCATGTCTTCTCTATGGAGTTCGCTCTCCATTTACTACTTTCCCCATTTTGAAAATAATCTATCAACACTTTTATCCCTCTTCTGTGAGCCACATTTCCACCTTCATTTGTTCCCACAGCAGCAACAATAACAAAATGAAAATAATGATTTGTACAAATTCACAGAATGAATTTTTCAAATGAACAATAAAATTCAGACAAATAGGTCTCAATAACCTCTTTTTGATAAATGAATCCCAGATTTTTCCTCTGATGTGCATAGGCACATGACTGACTCTATTTGCCAAGGCTGACCACTAGAATTAATTTTAAAAAACTGTAGGAAATAAGTAATTTGAGAATGAAATAGTGATTAAGCAAGCTGCATTTCAAATCTGACCTTCACTTCTATGTGCAAATCACAGTGCTGCTAAGATAAACACTGGTGAAAATGAGCTAGAGTTAGTGAAATTATTTATACAGTGGATTACTACTCCTACAGACACAAGAGCCCAAAGAATCAATGAAACTTTTATCATTACTTTTAAAAGGCCTATAGATTTTAGCTGACGGTTTATTAAATCTATAAGAAAGATTTTATATCCTCCACTTGATGCTTATCTAAGCATCTAACCTAGGTATAATTCAGAGTATCTAATATTTGGGTTACAAATTTCCCTTTTAATTTCTTCCAAAATTTTCTTTACAGTCTAAGTGAGAGGAAGACACTAGAAGGCAATTTAGAGGGCTGGGGTGTCACATTTTACTATTTCATGGTATGCATACTCTCACCCTGAGTGTCTGTTTCAAGAGTTTTCTATCATCATGCCTGTAACTCTCAAGCAGTTCAGGTTTGAGGAGAGAAGCGCCTGGAGGAGTACCAGCCTCTGTTGGGGGTTAAAAAGACTGCTCTAGATGACTCCATGACATAGTATTTCCATGCAAATCTGAAATCTGTGTCCATCTATTCTGACACTCAACCATATCTTAACCAAGTTTTTGCTGCACAAACCCCATATTTGAAACCCCTGTCATGCTGCACTCTCTGACATGCTTGGGTTTGCAGAGTTTTGAGTGGTACTGGTTTACTGATGGTGGGAGTGCCAAATAAAATAGACAGATTACATATTCAGAAAAAAAAATTGATTGATCTAATAGCAGTGAGATAACATTCAGGAAATAGACTGATAGATTGACAGAGATGAATTATCATGGAGGAAGGTGACTGAAAACTACAAACTCCTTTGGAAAATAAGATGGTCATGTGTCAGTGATCAGTGTTGGTAAAAAAAGCAATTCAGGAACACTTTGTCATAAAATTTGTTTTGTGTGAATTTATATAAATCTCTTACAAATCCAATTCATGAGTAGCCATTATTTTTGAAGCAGTTATGAATTAAAATTTTCTTCAAAAGTATAGCAATAAAAAACATTTTTTGAAAAATATATGAACAAGGGGTTATGTGAAGTGATAAAAAAATGGGCACAACTGTTAAAATAACATCACTGAGAACCATGGAAATACATTTTCTCTGACAATGATTTTCATTTCATATCCAATCTCCAATTTAGGATTTCACTGCTTTTATGCTAAACTAGTTACAACAGAAAGCTGTATTCATAAAAATTATCTAATCATAAACAAACTTAAATAAAACCATTGTTTTATTGCTCACTACATGTGTCTGACCTTTTGTCCAGCATGAGGCATTCTAAATTAAACATAAAAGAGTGTTATACCAAGATAATATCAGATGTTTCATAATTCTCTCAAACTGACATTTTCGTACTTACTTGTCATATATTAGAGCTGTCACCTAGATTATGTATTAAGATGACACATTTTGTTGCATTTTTCATTAAATTTTTAAATCATAAATAGCCAGGAGGTATCAGAACCTAAAACTGTCTTTAGTTCAAAATTAAATCATTTCAATTGCTGGTCCAAGTAAACAAGTACAATATTTGTGTAAAGACAAGAGAACCTCCTGCCACCAAGGTGACTTGTGATCTTCAAATCTGAAAAAATGGTCGTTAGCTGTACATGACAGCTCCATTCCACACTATAGTTCCATGATCCATCACGTTTCTTATCATACATGTAAAATTTAAATAGTTTTAAATGAAAATATTCGGAAATCTAAGTGTATAAATTCAATCTGCATTCATCCAAGAAAATTAATTTAAACATTAGAAACAACCAACACCTCAAAATTTACATGGATAACTGATATAATAAACCTGTAACAGGAAAGTTGCTCTGAACTAGTCCACGTTCTTTGCTTTGGTCTTTTTAAATACACGAGATGACTGAAAATGTGTTGTTACCATATGGTAAAATGTAGCTCAAAGAGCCCCAGAAAACTGAGTAGATTTGGTGTCATAGCACATTTCTGTCCTCTGAGGTAGTATGAGCTTGTGTTCTGAGAGCAATGTTTCTCTACTAATTGTGCATAGACACCTACCCTTTTTCTGGTTCCAGAGTCTGCTTTTTTGCTTACAACGCTGCTCGGAAAAATACCGTGCTTCGCAGACATGTCCTAATAGTCAACAGAACATACGATAACTGCATGTGGCCTTGAATAATGTATGTCCTTAGAAAGTCACAGACACAGCTTTAACCTTCATCACACATCCTGTCAACTCCTGGGTAGTTCATGTTATTCTGTAATCAGCTGGCAGCAGACATATACTTTTTCTCTGAAATATTGAAAATACCGTATAATCCTCTATGGTACATGGATGTCTATTTTGGAATTTGCTTTTTTCCTACTTTGACTTTTTTTTTAATCTATGTTTTAAACAAAAAACATACGCCCATTGAACATACAGAAAGTCATAGGAAAGCAAGAGGAGGAACTGTAGTGACACAAACACCCAAATCCATCTAACTACATTATGTATGACAAGGTATGCAGATAGTTATGGAAGAGTACAAGAGAACACTGAACATACACAATATATCATCACCACATACTTTTCCAGAGCCTTATGTGTAGTCACCCTTCTCTGGAATTCTTTTCTATGTATTTGCTTAATCTACTCTCATGGTTTAACCCCAGTTGGCAGCTAGGACCATGCAGCTGCTCCCTCAGTTGTCCCCCTCTTCTCCAGAGGGGTAGAGGGAGTAATGGAGAAAAGGAGGGCAAAGGAAAAAAATCCTCAAAAATTAATGGGTTGAGATAAAGTCAGTTTAATAGAACAATAATGGAAAAGGAAAACAACAATAGTAGTTGTAAAAGAATATACAAGATGAAGTAATAAAATGCAAGCCACTCTTAGTACCCAGTGAATTGGTTGCTCTGCCCATCTCGAACAGTGATCGCTGATAATTGCCCCCTGGCCAAGGCTCATTTATATACTGATCATGACATCTATGGGATGGAATATTCCATTGGCCATTCCATTGTTCTGTCTATGCTCCTTCTCAGCTTCTACAGAAGCAAAAAAAGTTGTTGCATAATATAAACATCACCTAGCCACATAAAACAATGTGCATTATTGACATTCTTTTCATACCAAATCTGGAACACAGCAGTCACTAGAAAGAAAATTAACTCTACCCAAGATGAGCCCAGGACATCTTCCCATGAAGCCATCTACATCTCCAAACCAAAGCATATTTCTGGATTGAATGGCTAGTTCTTATTTACTGAACAAAACTTTACTTGTGTATTATTTTTTTGCACTGAGGTCTGTTCTCATATTCTACATCTATGATTCAACTAACAACATGACTCTACTGAAAAATCATATGATGACAGGTCATAGGATCTAAAATATCATTTTGAGGCCTAAGCCATAATCTTTTATACAGTTTGGTGATAACACTAACTTTATGTGGATCTAAATTAATTAAAAGACGGAAAATAGTTGCTAACGTGACTTTCAAAAACTCAATATTTAGAATGTTTTTAGGAAGTGTCACAAAGCAATACGAGTGTTCTGTATTGGCTTTACTTAGTCTCCTTTGTATATTTCTCATGCTTTACAGAAATAATTATTTCAATATTTCTTTTTTAAACTGTATTATGTATATGGCTTCACTAGGCTTTATAATAGTAAAAAATAATATTCAGAGAATAGGGGAATGGAGGAAATATTCTGAATTCCTCTTCTGGCAATAGAGCTTCCTTTGGGATCCAAGACAAGTCACATAGAACCAGAGGCACAAAATTGCGTAGGTAGCACTGACACATTTTAAGTGTCCAAAACCAATAATTAGAAGAAAACCTTCCTCATACTCAGCTCACCTCATAACAGCTTATGGAACATATGAAAGTATTCTGAAATATTTTTATGTTCACTCAGCTTGTCACAGCTTCTCACATTTCCGCTTAACAATTTCTAATAAAAGACAATGAATTAGATCTTTACTTGGGCCAGGAAGCAAAGGTATTAGGGGTTACGTGCATATGCGCATCTAACCTAGACTTAAATGTTTTTCAGTTTTGAAATGTACCATTTATACCTAAATATATTTCAGGGTAATGTGTTGGATATAACACCGGTGCCTCATCCATCAGACATTAACTTGTAGGAATTAACCTTCCATGGAAAAGGAATCAAAGAAAATATTAGAATAAACACAATTTGAAAAGTGAGCAGGAGACAGAAATGTTTGGAATAAGAAACAGAAGGGAAGAGGCTTCTCAGATTTTAGAAGGAAAGACAGTCTTAATGCTCTGATGTCTGACAAACAGAGAGTTGCTAACTTAGTTTTTGAGCAACCTAGTTTAGAGGAAGGTGACCCTATCCATAGCAGGGGCGGCTGGAAATAGATGATCTAACTAGATTTAGCTGTTCTATGATTCTATAACAACCTGGCTTGAGAAGGTAATATAGAGGTGAGCTACAGACTCAAGTTCCCTTTACAAAAGCTCTATTGTTCATCTATAACTGTTCTTTGCCGTCTATCTTCTGTGAAGAGTTTAAATGTCCCTTTCAGAAATTATTCAGGTCTCTATAAAAGGGCCATAGATTATAAATTGAAGTGTTGGCAGTGATAAGTTGAAGTGTTGGCACTTTCAGGCCTGGGCTCAAAGTTGAGGAGTCCAAGACCAGGAACATGAAACATATTTGCTGGATCACCCAGGTGAGAGCTGGAACTTAAAGGTTTTTGCAAAGAGGTGAGTAGACTATATGTAGATTTAAACCAACATTAATAAGGACTTTAAGAGTAGGCTGTAAAGTATAAGATAAACCGTTTTGTTTCACATCACTGCTTGTTAATACACATTCCTGGCACAGATAGAAAAGGTCAGCACCAAAATCATTACTTTTTAATATCTGTTTGGAAACACATTGCTGTTTGACAGTGATATGCTTTGTGGGTAATTAGCAATGTAACCAATTGCTATTGTGGAATTTGTTTAGAAGCATAGCAAAAAAATCTAAAGTAATATTACAAGACAGCTTTGAATAGGTTAAACTGAAATTCTTCCTGTTTCTTCTCAGGTCAGGAGACTGGTGCTGAAGCAAGAGAGCCTTATGCTTATTGTTTAGGAATTGCATCATGTAATGACACTGATGGTTCAAAGACTTGGGAAAGTAAAGATTATAGGAATCAAATTCACAGCACCCACCACCTTGATGAGGGAGCTACTTAAACCAGGCTGTCAGAAGTGTCAATGAAAATCTCTCCTGCCATATAACTTGTTTCCAGTTAGATGGGCAAATTAAGTGGCTCCAAAACCTGGATTTTGTCCACATGCCAGATAATTCAATGAATTATGTTGTCATATGCAATGGGATAGACACTTACATGCCATATTGCTCTCCTGGAAGGCTATTTTGAAAATACTCCCTACCTCAGGCCCTTCTGTCATTGTATTTGTTTTGAAAACGCCACCAACAATTCATTTTGCGAGTAACTGCAGCTCCTGGCAGTTACACTTCCAGTGAGACCACCTTGAGTTGGTGGCAGAAACCATGCTTTAATTTATTTGCTCTGCAGTGTGTAAGTGCTGTCCCATCTAGAAAGGAGAAAAAGCTTTTTGGTCATATGAATTTTGAATAAAAACTCTTGTTAGTGAAGCACATAAACATGTGTCTACTTTTGTGTTAAACCCCACTGTGATCTCTCCCCAAGCTGCCAGGGACAGAAGCTAATAAATCCCATACCATGCAGTGCAGCAACAAGGAGACAAGTCATCCTGGGTGTGTAACCCAGATAGCTCTTTTTGTATGGTGCTGTTATTCAGTTAATAATGCATTGTCCTCTTTTCATTACTTCCAGATTTATTTGAGATTGCTCTCTTTAGACCATTTATTTTGCAGGGATCTGCTTAAAATGTATCTGTATGCCTGATACAGATTCTGCCCTGTATAATTTCATAGATTCAATTCTTCACCTTATGTATTATTTAAATATACGACTTATTCTTCAGTCCTTATAACAACTCCATATCACAGAAATGAGAACCATACACCCAGTTATTTTAAAACAAAAGAAATGAGAAGGAACAAAGAATCATTATAATTCCAGAGCATTTAAAATGTTAGTAAAGAAAATATAAAAATACACATCCATGAAAACTTTACATCACTATCTACCTTCTGTCTTCTTGCTGACACCCACACAAAATATGGACAGCAATGTAATTAGAAAGACGAATTAATTTCTGACAGTATGTTACAGTCATAGAAAACATTACCCTTGATTGCAAGCTGAGAAGTCAGAATGGCAGAAGACATTGAAGCCACAGGTTTCAATGTTTTGGCCTTTAATTTTAGACCACATCCCTTTATGTAAGTTTGCATTAAAATGAGTGTAGCAGATGACCAAAGTCACAAGATTATACCATTTTAAAATACCTGTGTATGTATAAATTACATTTATCTTGGTTAACTATAGTATAAAAATGCAATTGTACTAGCCAAAAGTACCTTAATGCTATAAATACTATATAGTAAAAACTGTAGTATTTTAGCACTACAGAATATAGAAATGCTTTTTCTGTCAACTTCATATCATTTAAATATATCTGCAGAGTTCTGATCCAGAGTTTGATCTGAATTCAAACTTTTTCAGAATGAAAGGGTGTTCAGATTTGATTTTCCAGTTCACTGTCTTTCCTAATAATAGCTCGATAAATAGCACCAATTTGTGTACTCCAGTAGTATCCATGAGTGTTTTATCAAAAGAACAGGATGGTATTCTCTGTGTCTCAGACCAAAGCAAGGTAGAGCTATCTGGAAGGAACATTTGTTATATATTGCAATGATGAGTAAACTATTGAGTTTTTCAGGGCTCCTCAGATGAGTATTACTTTTGAATGCAGAAAAATACAAATGTCTTTGAGAATGTTGCACTTTCTTTTAATTTGTTTTCTGTACCTACAGGAATAGTTTAAAACCATAAAAAAAAAAGCATTTTTCTAAAATTTCAAGGTCATAGTCCAAATTTTCTTTTTGTTTGGCAACATAGTCCAAGATGAAATTCCTGGAGTTTGCTGTTCCTCCAGAGGGCTTTTGGTGGAATCCTTTTTGAATGGGATTTCTAACATTGGGAACATCTTGTCTTGATCTCATTAATAGTGTACAATTAGAAAGTGGCCATCAAAACAGTATTCAAACCTGCTATGAAAATTCTCAGTGTTTTAGTCAGTGCCTCTAAATAAATCTATACATACCATAGGTGAAATCCAGATAAAACACTAGGCTGATACATGAACAAGAGAATGTGAATCTGAATTTCTAATTTTACTTTTCAGTCTTCAATCCATGAAACCAATTTTTTGTCAAAATTCGATGTTTTAAAAGGAGAGAGATGCTGTCACAACTTTTATTCCATCTGTGTGGTTTTATGTCTAAACCTATCCAACCTCTCTCTTAAAATTTCATTTGGCAGGTAGCCTAGAAAATAATGTTTTCAGGTTTAGATGTTTAAAATTTTGTTATACATTTTCCCATTTAGACATTATTGTCAAAGTGCATCTTTGTTAATAAATTGAAAACACCTGTTTTCATTATATACTATCTTGTCTGTCAGTAGAAAGTATTAACATATTATGGTCCCAGAATTCACTTACAGCTATAAGAGGAAACAAAATTATGTGTTGATAACAGATTAAGCATATAATGCACAAGCCCTAAGGCTTTTAGTCTCACGAGACGTTACATTTCCATGGGAGTACCAGGATATAATATAAATAAATGAAGAGTTACAGTCTGCTAGTCAGGCATGCTGGATTGGATTTAAGGCATATTAAATACTTATGGAGTAAGCAAATGAATATTGCCAATGGACTGAAAGAGATACAGGAGGTATTCTAGGTTTTCATATGATTTAAGCTACTTACTCAAACAGCCAGTAATAAGATTGTATTTTTGCAGAAGGCTCTAGGCTATTTGAACTTTTGCATGGTTTATTTTTTTATTTCTTTATTATTTATTTAATATGAAAGAAGGTTCTTATGGAATTCACAGAGAAACCTATACAGAACAAAAATAGAATGCCTTATATTTAACATGTGGGTTCACAGACGAAGAACAGAAAAGGACATCTTGTGGCTTCTGTACATACACATTGCATTTGGGGAGGTGGCCCAATTTTTTATGATGAGTGATGAGTCAATGCAACAGAAAGGGGGAAAGGCACTTCAGAAAGCGAGATTAAAACCTTTCTTAGAAAGAACAGATTAAAAAGTTGGCCAGTAGGCCAGGTAAGAGGACTGAATTCATGTGGAAAGGGTGATGACAGTTTTTATAAGAGTGTTTTATAGGAGGGAAGGAATATGGAATTTCCTGAAAAGCACTGAAATTTGCAAAGTGCTGGATAAGCCTGTCCTAAACTCTATATCTTTTGAGAGATGTCCATCCTTAATGTACAGTAGTCAGTGTATTAAACAAAAGCTACAATAAATTAGAAACCTCTTAGACTAAACCACTTATCTGTATGGTTTGATTGATAAAGCTACATCAAAATGCTTTATTTCATGCTCTTCTGGAATTGGTAGGCATTGGATGACTTCTTTACATTTAAATTTTGCTGATTAGCTGGTTTTACCTTAATAGCTCTCTATGATAGTGATCGCCTTATCTTGCCCTTTAATTTTAAAATTAATGAAGTAATCATTTATCCTGGCCTCTTTCTGTGTTGTGCCCAATTACTTTAGTGCTGAATGGTACTTTGCATTTTTGCTGGTCCATTAGTCCTGTATCATGCTCTTTGTAGACTTCTTTGTTCAACTGAGGGATAATTAAATAGTGTCTTTTAGAATCTTTATAACCTTGGCACATAAATTTCTTTAGCTAACTGTTTAACCTAATAGATAAATGTCACTTAAACATTGGTACTTATATTTGTTTGCTTCTGATTAAGGTACCTAACTCCAAACAATGTAAAATCATAATATACTTTGCATTAATAATGTTTTGATTTTATACATAAGTCCACTTCCTGACTCTTACCCTTCTAGGAAACCATCCCTTCATTGAAGACACATGGAAAAGAGCTGTTACTTTTTGACTCCATAATGTAGCAGACTTCAGACTGCCAATAGAGAATAGGAATTTTGCAGCGTTGTATTGAAGTGAATGAAGCAAATTTAAACCTGTCTAGTTCACCATTCAAGGCTTGAAACTTATAAATGCAGACCAGTCTGCTGTGGACTTTATGAAGGAGGGTTGCAGTCAGCTGTTTACAAAAGATTTGCACTATTAGGAGCCAGCCTTTTTCTTCTTGCTTGGGCAGTCTCACACGGTTCTTTGCCCTTTATGGTCTGAATGAAAAGCAAATTTTAAAGCTTGATGGCATTTATTCAGAGTGTGTTCTATACTCGGAAAAGTGGCTGTTTTATCTAGCAATGTTGAGGAGGTCTGTGAAGATGGGAGATTTGGTGCAGAAAGAAGAAAAGATTTGTTTTTTATAAAATTTTCTAATTTCTTGATGATTTTCTTCATTACAGTTTAATTGGCTCCTAGGTTCATAAGCATATAGAGCTGTGAGAGAGAGAGAAATTGTGTTTATTGGGGAAATGTTGACGACCTGCACACATAGCAAATTCAGAGATTAATAGGTTAAGAAGAATCCTCTATTGAATACAGTCTACAAAATATTCAGATGTTATTACATTCACATTTTAATAAACACAAGTGATATGACTGAATTTTCATGCTTATTTGATCAAATATAACAGCATTAGCAATACCTCTAAACTGAAGGCTGAACCTCTATTTAAATATTCCATTGTCATATTATTCAATATAAAATTTTATAGTAAACTTATTTGTTCCTATTTTTCAGCAAAAAGTAGTATCTGAATTGAAAGAGTGTCTATATATTGAAATAAATATTTTTGGAGTGTTCTTGAGAACATATAAGGATTTTGGAGAAGAAATTCAGCATACCATTATGTAGAACATAATGGTTAAACATTCCATTTTGCATGTGAATGCAGAAACCAATTACCAAGTGAAGTCATATAATTTCTCTGTCTTCAAGAAATTCATTAGTTAAAATCCTGATCCTACAAAGACAAAGACAAAAACTATTATTGACCTCAACAGCATCAAGCATTCATTATTACCTTAATCTTTTCAGCTGGTGATGTACAGTGAGCAAGACACAAAATGTTTTCTCTTACTATTTCTCTTTCACATCTTTCTGGATGATAAGGCTCAAAATGCTTTTAATTGTCTTAAGCACAGACTAAAACACTGAGACATACTAGTCTTCTAGTCTAACCTCTCACATGAAATGCAATAGAATTTCATTAAGTTACTACTATTACTGGATAAAGACTCTATCTTCTGGCTGCTTTATTACATATGTTTGGCTATCTATCTTACCTTGATTTAAAGACCATGTGCAATAGAGAATCCATAAATGCTTGGCTGTATTTATTCCTGTATGTTCTTCTAACTGATTCAGTGTTGTAGTTCTGTTTAATTCAGTATAACGTTTGCACTGAGCAGCAAACTGAAAAAAGTACAGAGCAGCCTCTGTACTTTTCTAAAGTCACTGTTTATGGCAGACAGCAGTAATACTTTTATTATTGTTTCTTCAGATAACTGAATATCTAGCTCATTATCTAGATATCCCAGATTTTGTTCATTCTGCAAGACGATATTCAAACAACAAATCTGACAAACCGATTTATACTTCTCAATCATTTTGAATCAGGAATGTTAATTCACAACTGGCAGCCAGCCCAAGTCCATTTTAGCAATTTAAACCAATCTATGTTTTTCTCTGTCATTCATGATTTTTAACTGGAAATATTCTATTAGAAAAATCAGTAGGTTAATATATTTTGCAAATAACTAAAGAAGAACAAATATAAAAATAAGTATCAGAATCAAGGTTTCTTGTTCATTGATTTAGATCATGGCTAAAACAACAAGATTAAATAACTTCAATTAAGCCTGTTCACCTTTGGAAGCAGACTGGATATTTAAGAATACATTATTTTGTATTTGTATACAAATAAATATGTATGTATACATATTTACCAGATGAAAAACTACCTGAAATTATTGAGAAGAAATTCTGTGACTACGAAGACCCTAGAATACACACAGGACAAATAATTTATATGACATTTCAGTAGAAGTATCACATTTGGCAGTTACCTCACAACTGTTAGTACCTCTCTTTTCTTTTTTGTTTAATTTAGTCTCACGTAAATGCAGTCATTTACTTTACTACATTTCTGTTAGTAATTAAGAACCTGCCACAACCGCCATGCAAGTTCAAAAGAGTGGATCTGGACTAGTAACCTCACTCCGACAATAGATAGCACCAGTACTTCAAAAAAAGCGAACAACAAATTCAGCCCCACACACCACAGCGTGTTTAACAGTTGAGCTACAAATCTGCCAGTTCAAGGTTAAATTTGTAAGGCCTGTCATCACTGCGAGTTGCTCTTCTCAGCCAGCCAAATGTCTAGTCTTTCCTTCAATGTTTGCTGTCAGTCCTGGCTAGATTCATCTAAAACAACTGAGGAAACTGCTCAGCCCTGTTTGTTTTGTGTAACACGTGGAAGACACACAGCAGCAGAGATGGGCAAAGGCACTGTGGGGTGACATCACCCAAGCTCCCTGCAAAAACACATGAATTTTGTACTGAGGTTAGTGTGTCATGGAAACAAATATTCATAATGAGTTTGAGTTTCACCACATTTCAAAATCCCTCAATTAACCTTTGACAATGTAGTGTTTGTTATTTACCTTTTAAATGGTGAAAGCTCAGTCCTGGCTACTGTATCCATTTCTATCATATTGCCTCTCATTGACCATCTGTATAAAGCCATCAGTCCCAAGCTCATGTTTTCTCTTTTGTGGCATCTCTCCATACCTCGAATCACATTTAGTAGTTCAGACCATGGCCTTGGGCTGCTCTTGGAAACCCAATCCAGCACCTGGAGACTGGTTCTTTTGCTGCTCTAATAAACTGGCAACCGTTGCCTGAACAAATACAGGTGTCAGGTAATCTCCATATAGTCTCGAGTACATTGCATTTATCTGCTTTGTTGCTTTTGTAGTTTATGATTGTTCTCCACACTATACTATCCTCTTGCCTTGCTAGAATTTAAGGAGTCCTACAAAAATCCTCTGGTTTTTTGTAAATAAAAATTCTATACTCTCTAAAATCTTGTTATTTTTCCATAGAGGAAATCTAAGGTGAAGATGGAACTAACAGTCTTCAAGGTAGGAACATGTTTAGATCAAAGACAAGAAGAAATAGTTTCAAGGAAAATCCTTTGGTTAAGGCCAATCATCAGATTTAGTGTGGACACTGTCATTATGAAAGTAATGAATGAATCTGAGAGCCATTGTACTGTCCACTAACAGGGTTCTGAAAATAAAATAAAGCCTTTACAATGATCTGTCATCCTTCTCATGAACGCTTTCCTTTTAAAATTGATTTTTTTTCTTTTTCCTTTCACAAACTGAGCAGTTGATTGTTTATGCCTGCTGCCAGCAAGAATAAACTACCACCCACGTTGTTCATGACAGCAGAGATCAACATCAAGTGGAAAGTGGCTGTGTACAGGATAACTGATTCCTTTCAAGGTTTCTTTACCTTATTTCCAGGCTGCTTCAGGAGGACAACAAATTACCTTTTTTGAAAAATTCACAATAATTGACATCCTGGTTGGAAGTCTAGAGGCTGAGCACAGAAGAGAGGCTTGAATGAGCTTGGAGTCTGAACACATTTGCCATTAGAAGTAATTTCTGCAGCAAGAACTAAAATGCACTTGTGAGGACATGGGAAACTCACATTGCAACTATTTCTATTACAGCTGCTCTCTTAGCAAAACAAGGAATGCATATCCTGTCATTGCTACAGTCTTAATAGACTTCAATTTACCAAAAAAAAAAAAAATAATAAAAATTCACTAATGACCTTTCTTGTTATTCATAAAAAAAAGCTCCCCCTCAAAAAAAAAATCAGACAAGAAAGATTAATTAGCCTGTCTGCTGTCTGCACATTTTAGTTAATATATCAGGTTAGTACCTTTCCAATAGAATAATATTCTCTTCACACAAATTGCCAACAAAGACTGTACGGATTACCAGGCTTTTGTGATATATTTGACCAAATGATTTTATCTGAAATTTTCCCTGTTGTTTTGAACAATTATTTGAGACTTTTTTCAGAAATTTTCACCATCACAAACTAACCAGTCAGATTTCTTGAATCATTCTAAATCTCTTTTTTAATGGCAATTTTAAACTTATCTGTGAGTGATCCCTAGACTCTACCTCTGTAAATGCTTTAATTTGTATTATGATGCTAGAAATAGATAGAAATAGTTTAGCTAAAGCTGAACTTTCACCTAAACATTTCTTAGATTCACAGTGCCAAAAAGGTCCCTATGCTAAGAATTACTATAATTTTTTCAAGGTCATGTAATTGGCCTGTGTGTGAGCCAAGAACAGGAAAAAAATTCTCCTGGTTGTTATGTCAAACTGCTCCATTTTCAGAAGTTGCCACAATGGAACAGGAGATATTTCAGATCTGCAATTGCTTAGAAAGAACCATGGGGAAAGGTAACAGCAAGTATGGCAGACCACAGTCACACCAAAATACCTGTCACTTCAAAGGCTTTGAGTCATATGAATAACGGAAGGTTTTGCAAACAATTATTGACATTGTACTTCTGCATGTTTCAAACAGATTTAACCAGTATTTTGTTGTTGTTATTCTGTTTTCTATTAAGTTTTCCAAGATGATAAAGGGTATTTCATGGTTTTTCTAATCACCCTTTGCTCCATTACTGAAGTCTAAGTGGCAGCTTCCCTCATGCTCTAGCAACACAAAACAAAAGCAATACAAAAGTCATCCCAAGACCAAAAGAAAACACCTTGTGAATACATTCTGAATGCAATTGTTTTAGAATAATGATTATACTGACAGCTTCTTAGATCAATGAACTCTTTCAGAAGACATTAAAAGAGAACAATTAAACTACTAATTTCTTATCCACTCTACAGAACCATTTCAGCCTAATATCAAATCTTTAAAAGTAGCTATTTCATACCTTTCAAAGTAAGTAAGGTCTATATAACAATGCAAATGAAGGATCACAAAATGAATTTGCTAATGAAATGAATTATTTTGGATAACAATTGTTAGTCAAGGATGATATTACATCTATTACTTATTGTTTGCAGTGTGTATCTTGAATCCCATTTACAGCTTTAGACTGCAACTATAAACTACAATATGTAGTCCTATAGAATTCAGTTAAGAAACATCAGATTTTCATGACTGTCATTGATCCAGTTGGGATAAAGTTGACTTTCTCCCTACAAGCTGGAATAGTGCTGTGGATTTGGGATGGTAAATAGTGTGGATAGTGCACTGGTTGTTTTGGTTGTTGCTAAGTGGTGAAGGGTTTTGTTGCTCCTCATACCCTCCCACTGGTAAGTAGGATGGGAAGGCGCAAGAAGTTGGCAGGGGACACAGCCAGAACAGCTGACTCCAATAATTCAAAAAGGATATTCCATGCCATGTGATGTCATGCAGCTTTATGCTCAGTATATAAAACTAGGGGAAGAAGAAGCAAGTGAGGGGAACCTTTGGAGTTATGGTGTTTGTCTTCCCAAGTAACTGTTATGTATAACAGAGCTCTACGATCCTGGACATGACTGAACACCAGTCTGCCAGTGGGGAGCAGTCAATGGATTCCTTATTTTACTTTGCTTGTGTGCATGGCTTTTTCTTTAGTGATTAAAGTGTCTTTATTGCAACCCATGAGTTTTCTCCCTTTTACTCTTCTAATTCTCTTCCACATCTCATGGGGGCAAGGAGTGAGTGAGTGCCTGCACTGTCCTCACTGCCGGCTGGCGTTAAACCACAACAATAATGCCTGATCCAAGATTGATAATTATTAGACTTCAGATCTGATAAATAATAATTTTGTAAACAAGGTATGTCCTTGACTTCAGAGAAGCAAATAAATTTCAAAATTTATGGAACAAATCCAATTGCTATGGTCATTTTGTTAGTTAAACTCTTTTGTAGTTTAATCACTTGTAATTTGTCTGCATTTATATGTGGAGGATTTTTGTGACTGGGTGTTCATGTTGCTGTGGAAGGATGAAGAAGGAAGGATGAAGGATTTCAGAAGGATAAAGAAGAGATGAGTGTGATTTGCCAAAAAAATGTACATTATTTCTTAGTTTGTCAATCAATCACTGTTGAAATTAAGGGCTCTTTTTTAATTTGGACCTACTTCTCCATGATGCACAGCCAATATTTTAAAACACGTAGTTACGTCTTGCATTAAAACTTTGAAACAATAGCTCTTTGGTGCCTATTTCTCTCTTCCCTTTGCTTATCTCTCTACAATCATAATTTATGTTTCAGTCTTCCTAACATCATGTGTCACCAACAGAAACTAAAAAGCCAGGGTGGAGTAATCATAGTTGTTCCCTTCGTTCTACTCGTAGATCGTTCCCCGATCTACTATGTGCCTTTAACTGGATGTTACAGTTTGTTCCATATTCCAACATTTAACACCCCCCTTCCCCTTGTGGAGGTGCTGTTGGCACATTGGAAGATACAATTGTGCATACAGCATATTTTATGTACAATAATATTATATAGAAGTGGGAACTCCTCATTATTATTCTCCATGTTTACAGGGGAAAATTGGAACATCTGACTTTTAGCTTTTGAGCATATAGCAATAAGACTTCACGGGCAGCGTGTTAATATAATTGAAACATAGACGAACATCAGCCTCAGTTTCAAAATGTTTGTGGAAGCTTTGCAATTACTTATACTCCGATTTAGTTCTGTTTATTTCTAATCATTTTGAATTCTTTTTTTCTGAGTTTACACTTTTGCTGACAACATACAATCTGGACTACAGACATTACCTTGTAACTAACTATGGAATTTAAACCGTATGGCAACAGTTTGAATTCAATTTTTTCTCAAAATTAGATGTAGAATAATTATGCAAAGTTTATTTGAAGTTAGAGAATGAGAAATGGATGGGTTGGATAATTCTAGGCAATGCATTAGTAATAACTTGAATTAAATTTTATTATTTTATATAATGACCTCATTTAATACCACAACCCCATTTATACAATGGTTATAAACACAGAAACATGGGACTAGACTACTCAGAGTAGATCAGATTAAAGGATCAGCTAGCCCAAAATCTGTCTCCAAAAGTAACCATAAGCAAATGACTACAAGAGAATAGAAGGACAGATGACACTTCTCTGATACACTTTCAAACTTCTGCAGCTCAATGTCGTTCAAAGTCAGAGGTGTTGGATCTGTTCATGTGACCTACAAAAGTGACTTAAATATAATGTAATTTTTTCATCCCTGCTAGTACCTAGTAATCATAGGAACAATAGTGTTCATTTTTCTTAGCTTTAACAATTGCAGAAATCTCACCTATTTTGTTTGCATAGTTTTATTCCTTTCTGTCATTTTATTCTTTTATCTGACCTGCACTGTTCTATCCACGATTAATACAAACCTGTCAAGATAACTCAAGCTTGGGAGTTTTATTTGTAAAACTGCTAATTGTTTGGGTTTTTCTGCCAATACTCTTGGTACTGCAACAGCAATGCCTAGAGCAGAACATTAATTGACTAGAAAAGAAAGTTTTCCATGCAGACTTATACCTTGTGTTGCATATGGCAGGACCACAGCTGCTTTCTGCTATCTCTAGCATAAGAGTTTTTCACAAAGCAATGTATTTTTAGCAGAGTAACCAACAGCATTAGCCTGCAGCAAAGTAGATGGAAAAGAGTTTTGCCTTTTTTCATATTGTCACAAGTGACTACTACTTGCATAGTTTCATAGTGCAAGACAGGAGGAGAATGAAAGAGGTGATAATATTATTTCTTATTCCTTTGTTTCGCAGAGCTGCCTTAACCACTAATAGAAAACACCTAATGGATTATTTCAGCTCTGTAGATTTGATAAATCAGTTGTCACCCTTCAAGAACTTTATTATCTTCTTAATTAGAATGAGATGAGTCAATTTGGGAAAAAAACCACATAATTGCTCCCAAAAGCACCGCAAAAATTTGTTAGAATAATAAATGTTAAAGGTAGAAAAAAAGACATAATTTATCCCTTTTTCAGGTGCCAGTATTGTGTTCCCTATATTAATATGACATGAAAGCTAAGCAGCTCTTTTTATTTATTCTGGATTTGAAACTTTACAGAAAGCATTTGGCATTTCAGTTCTGAACCTGCAATGGGAACTATTCTTATGTATCATAGAGAGTCCAGATTTCATCTTCTGAAATTCAATTACACACACTCCTATACATGCATCTAAGACACATAATTTTCCAAGTTTTTGTTTTTTATGCTTACTTCTTACAAAGATGTACTACTGAGGAAAAAAACCAAACTGTATATTGAAATTATATTTAATAATAATATGAGAAACACATTACAAATGCTATATTATTTAACGTATAATTTTTAATAATTTTTACAAAGTATCTTAATATAGTTCATTTAGAACATAATATCAACCTATATGTATAAAACCTGTGTTTTTAAGGTACAGACACACATTCTTGCTAATCCAGCTAATGATTAGCTCCAGAACTAACGCAAAATCAAAGTACCAACAGTACTGAAATCCATATTTGTATGGATGGTAGGAATGATCCTTGTTTTGAGGCAGTATTTACTTCAAGAGTGGTCTCAATAACTGTAGTGGATGATGTTAACTATTTCCAGACATTCTGATGTCCTAAATATGTCACTTTTTATTACCTAGAAAAACAGTTCATGACATTTTCAAAAACTTAAAATTTGAAGTTAGAAAGTGCAAGCCAGAAGGATGAAGCTATGAAATATTTCTAAATAGCTAATAATAGAGACCAATCTGTGGTTGCTAAAATTTAAAATTGTTCCAGTATGTTGAGCAGGAAACTGGACACTAGATTCCATTTTTCTTAATCCCATGCTGTTTCCCATTTCTATATTGTTCTTTTACTTGTTTTCCCATTTTTGTTTACCTACTTCTGCCTGCATTAAGCTGCCTGGAAAGTATAACTGGTGCTTGTAGTTTAACAGAAAAGGAAGTACTCAGAAAAAATATTCTTTTTCCTCTCAAATTTTGATAACATGTATTGCATTTTAACAGAAATGCTGAGAAAACCCATAATACCCATGCAGTACTTTTACTTTATGTTATGAATGACCCTAACAATGGGAATCAAGTGTTTTTCACTGGCCATTTCAGTTTTGATACAGATGTTGCTGATCAGCAGCTGATATCTCTTGATTTTTCTTTCAGTCTCAGATCTTTCTCTCTACAGTAGGATAAGTTTTTTGTTTTAATTTTTAGTTTGTTGGGTTTTTTTTATGACTGCTTTGTAACATAAACAGAACTAAAAAATCATAATATAGCATTTTAACACTTCATCTCATTTATAGTATAAAGAAACAACTTATTTCCCATTGTCCTGCTTTCAATACTCTTGAAATTCATCAATACAGAAATAAAACATGCATTTATGTAAAATAATTTCCTAAACTCTTATGAATTTACACTAGAGCATAATCCTCCATTTTTTAAATAGTTGAGTTCATTCTTCTTTCTTTAAGAAGCTGCATTAATACCTTAGTGATTTTCACTGTGTGTAACTTGCAATCAGTGTATACCATGCAAAACTGATTAAAAAAACCCCCAACAATCCTGCTGTAGCTCAGGTGAGATCAACTGAGTTGCATCAGAGCTTGAGTATGCACAATGTCCAGTGCAAGTGGTTATGTCACTGTGGTTTTCTGATTAATAATGAAGTGATCCATCAAAAACAGCTATCTGACAACTTTTGTGGAAGAGCTGGTTACAATTTTCATGAAGAGGGGAGAAGCAGTATCCCCTCACTGACTCCACTGATTTCATAATATTATCCTTCAGGTAGTCCTTCATCAAGTTTTATGGATGTGCCTGACGTATTTAGAAATATTAAGATAGAAAGACCAAAGTTTTCAATATTATCTTTTAAAAGTTAATCACACATATTCAACTTAATGTATATAATTTGGAGAGCATCCTCTCAAAAAGAACAAAATGTTCATGCAAGTTAACTTCCTGCAGTAATGTAATTTTTTGAGACAAAATTTATTTATTTTTAAGAAAATTTTTTTCCTTGATACCTTGGTTCATGACTCATAATTTTCTGTTTCACAAAGTAGTATGTGCCTGACTTGCCTTTCACTTTTTAATATTTTAGAGTATTATGAATAATTACATGGACAAAGTGCAGTTTCTTGAGAAAATCAGTCTCTTACTCTCTGTTACTTTAGCTGAAGAAGGTAAACTAAGCTGGCTAATGCGAGCTGTACCTAGACACAACCCTTAAGTTCCCTTATTCCAAATAAACAAATCTAGTATGTAGGTATTTGCACAGGAATGCAGATATACTATTGACCTTAGCTATTAAGTTAATACTTCAGCTTTTGAACACTGTTACACAACTTCCCATATTCTACTGGGCCCACTCCATTTGCCTGATTTATAAATAAATATGCTATAAATAATACATATAAATAAATAGCTATGTTATGCTACCATACATGACGGTAAGGAATTTCTCTCCATATATGTAATCATATTCCTCAATGTCTCACTGGATAGTAAGTGGCCTGAGTATTTTCTACATGGTTGACCTTTACTCTATTATCTTTAAAAAGTTTACATTATGGACACATTCTTGACTCTTTGCATTTCAGAGTGTATCCTTCTGTATAGCTTGTAAAATTTCTGGAGCTTTTGAAATAATAGAAGGATTGAATGTGTGTGCTGACAAATCCAAAAGGACTATAATAATATTTAAATATCTGGAGGGTATAAACATCAAGGATATTAAAAAATTATAGCACAGTATAATTTTAAAAGTCTATCACTAGGAGCAATAGAATAAAATTAAGACAGATAAAATGCTACATGAAGAAAGAAAAGCTTCTTGACAAAGTTAAATACTAGTGTCTGGAATTGTTTCCTAGAGAAAGTGATAGAATACACTTTGTGTATGTCTTTTAAAATTTGGCTTGAGAAAACATGCTCAAGTGAAAAATAAGGAGCAATCACACTCTGGCAGAGAGAAGGAACAGATGACCTAATAGATATTTTTCATCTTCTTTTCAGTGACTTCCATTCTTTTCCTTTACCTGAGAAAAATTTAGAAAGGAATGATATTGAGGAAGGAGTTGTTCTGTGAGGCTTAATGGAATGAAATAATTGCAGGATTCTGAGCTGCAATTACAATGGGGGCTTGGTGTGAAAATCAGGAACACAGTTGGCTTTTTGGCAGCTGTGATGAATAATGTTCTTACCTGGACTGATGGGAGATAGACAAGCCCAGAAAGCAACAACAGCCTGTGTGCTTAGTGAATGGTGTATCATAAGGAATGACATGACATCTTGGCTCAAGGGTCCATACTAATTGCCTACAGGTTTCTATTGCAATATAAATAATTGATTATAATATATGGAGTAATACATTTGTGACATGACAACATATGAGATCCACTATTCACCTGAAGTACTACCATAACTGTTACTGTATCAATATCTAAGCAGCACAACAGGAATTTCAGCAGGTTTTTCATGAAGACAAGTCCACCATTGGAACCATCTTTTTGAAAACATACCAAACATGGTGACTTTCGGTATAAAGATCATCTGCTTTTCAGGAGCTTGAGAGTCAATGCATTATGGTTCTGTTTATTGCACATAAGAGGAGAGTTTTATCAAGCTTGGATACCATTGTGATTAATTAATTTGGGCTTTTGGCAGTGGCTCATCTGCTGGGTCAACTTTTCATTTTATGCAGACTTTTAAGCTAAGTGAAGATACTGTACATGTCTCTTTGAAAATGTTTTATACACACACTTTTATACGGTACACAATGTGTAAATGCCCTCCATTAAAGCAGAGTGAATAACAGAGCTGGTAATATTCATACAGTTTGCTGTCACTGTAAAGTGCTCTGAAAACTTAGTTTTAGAAGCAGTTAAATTAAATATCAAGTTGAATGGGTTTACCAAAGCATCAGCTGGGGCTTTGCTGTGAATTTTGGCTAGTAGTTTTGAATATAAGGAATTTGCTGGGCTTATGTTTGTATTAATATATAAAATGGGATAAGAACCATGGCAGACCTCAGGTCACGTGGCACAGCCTGGTTCATACTTCAACTTATAAATTCTCTTCCCCTCCCCTATGTGGAGAGGCCTGAAAGGACTCAGGAATCTTACGAGGGAACAAGAGGCTGACATGCCTGGAGGCTGGCTGGGTGAGCAGCGGCACTTTTAAAAGCAGCTGTAGCCGCAGCAGGTTCAGAACGTGTGTCGGGTGTGCATGAGTGCGAGGGCAGGTACATTAGTGCACAGGCGTGCGTGCACAGAGCATGTGGGAAGCAGCCAATAGGGGTTGGTCCCCTCTCGGTGCCAGACAAGAACATGGCCTCAGCACGTGCAAAATGCACCACAGTGTGGGAACTCAGACCGAGCTCCTGCAAAATATGTGGTGGTGCAGGTCTCCGGCTGCAGTGAATGCTTAAGCCTGGCACTTGTCCCCAAGGGAGCCAGAGACACTGCCTGTGTGCAGTGTGATCAAATAAACTACCTGCTCAGGCGAGTAGTTCAACAGAAGGAAGATGTAGAAAGACTTAGAAACATCAGAGAAAGGGAAATAGATTAGTGGAGTCGTACCCTGAAGCACAGGCATCGGGTAGAACCTCTACTGGAGGTGGATGACCTCCATCCTGCCTGTCATCAGGCAGAAGAGAGGGATTCAAGGGACAACGAGGGATGGAGGAAGGTCCTGCCTTGGAGGGGCAAGAAAACCCTCCCCGGACCCCCTCACCTTCCCAGTTATATTTGCAAAATAGGTATGGGGCTTTGGAAATGGAGAACCATCTAAATGAGGATGTTGATGAAAATCCATCTGGGATGGATCCATCTGGGCAATGACTTGCCCAGAGCTATCCATCCACCCCCATGCCTTAGGACTTCCTCTACAAAGAAAAAAAGGAAGGTAATTGTAGTAGGTGACTCCCTTCTGCAGGGAACAGAAGGCCATTTGCAGACTGGATCCATCCCACAGAGAATTCAGTTTCCTCCCTAGGACTAGGATTAAGGATATACAGAAAAATCCGTTTACCCTAGTCCAGCCCTCAGATTACTATCCGCTACTAGTATTTCAAGTAGGGAGAGAAGAGGTGGCCAACAGTAATTCAAGGACAATGAAGAGAGACTTTAGGGGTCTTGGATGTCTGGTTAAGGGATCAGAAGCACAAGCCGTGTTTTCCTCCATCCCACCACTTGCAGGCATTGATGAGGAGACAAACAGGAAGAGACAACAGATTAACTCCTGGCTCCAAGGCTGGTGTAACCGGCAAGACTTTGGTTTCTTTGATCATGGGATGATCTACAGGACAACAAGCCTGGTGGGAACAGGAGGGGAATGCCTTACGCAAAGGGGAAGAAGAATATTGGAGCAAGAGATAGCAGGGTTCATTGAAAGGGCTTTAAACTATGTTTGAAGGGGGACAGGATGGGACTAGGATTACCAAAGAGGAGCCTGGGAGCATATTATTAGTGCTGGTTGGTAAAAGCAATAGTAAGGTCTTGCGGCCTGTCATCTCAAAAATGAGGAATGGTAACCCATGTGGTAGCAATGACATTGGGAATAGTGATATGTCAGCAAACACAGAAGGATCTAAGCATAGTCAGGAAGGTATTGGGACTCGCCCCCCAGAAAGTGTCAGGAATGTTAGCCCAGCTTAAGTGCTTCTACACAAATGCACGCAGCATGGGCAACAGGAGAAGCTGGAAGCCATTGTACAGCAGGAAAACTGCAATATTGTTGCCATCACAGAAATGTGGTGGGAAGACCTACACAACTGGAGTGATGTTATTGATGGCTACCAACTCTTCAGAAGGGATAGACAAGGAAGGACTGGTGGTGGGGTGGCCCTCTATGTTAGAGACATTTTTGAATGCATTGAACTTAATAATGGAAATGACAAGGTAGAGTGTTTATGGGTTAGAATCAAGGGGAAGGCCACCAAGGTAGATATCATGGTGGGAGTTTATTACAGACACCCAAATCAGGATGTAGTAGCTGATGAAATAGTCTATCAGCAACTGGCAGAGCTCTCACAACCACTCATCCTTGTTCCTAGACCATGTGGAAGACAACTTTCTAACAGAGTTGGATCAAGCCAACCATGGAAAGCACCCTACTAGACCTGCTGCTTGTTAACAGAGA
>BJBW01001011.1:16534-36254 GCA_004320125.1 Scolopax mira
ATGGAATTTTGGACTCGGTTACGTTTAACGATTTTGTCAGGAATTACAGGCCACAAACTGTTGGAACTGACTCTTGAAAACTGCAAAAGATGCAAAGAGAGAAGATGAACATCTCATCATAACTAACTGGACAGCCTTGTCATTGAGGAAGGAGAGAAAGGGGTTAATATCATTGCACTAAATTTTAAGCCAGGTGTGTAAGAAAGAAGTAAAAAGAATTTTGGCCACAAGCAAGCGATGCTGTATCACATGTAGTGGTGGAATCAAACCTGCACGTATTAAGTGTTCTCCTGGTCACAAATTTATGGCCGTTGTTAATGAGTGGGGTTAACGGAAGCCTGGGATAGGTCATGTGAAATTTTTGCAGCGTGTGATTACTCTTCACTAGTTTGGTCATCTGTGATCAAGCCGAAAGAATTCAGACAGGAACACGTGCAGAAAGGTGAATTAGAAGCTTCCTTTTACAAAGAAAGGCTTCAACAGCCTATCTGTTTAGTTCAGGTAAAATGAAGGAGATTTGGCCTTTTCATAGCGAATAAGGAGAGGATTCAGGATAGGAAAAGACTATTTATGATAAAAGCTAATAAGTGTTCAGCATAAATAGCTATAAATCACAGAATCTTAGTGGTTGGAAGGGACCTTTGAGATGATCGAGTCTAGCTATATAATGGGCTAAGAGTATGGTTTTGCTTCCATAATCCTCCATGAAGTTTCCAGGACACGTTTTCTTTCCGTGGCGTTCTGATAAGTGAAATCTCTTCTGAAATGTCCTGGTTCCATGGGGCTGTGGTGGGAGAAGTGGGGACCAGACCTGTGGATGGGGTGTCCACTTGGAGTCCATTGCCCTCTGGAGAAACATCTGCAAAGGGATTGATTCACCCGTATCACTGAAAGCAGCACCTGGAATTGAACCTGGCATTAGGACAGGGAAGGTGTCTGTGTGTCCCCCCACACCATGAGGACAGACATCATCACTGTGGTGACCACCAGAACAGCACCCAGAAATCCTCTTCTGAGAGCTGCTGCCTACAGCGTTTGCAGAATGAGCAGTCAAATCGGGATTTAAGGGAAGCAAAAGGAATGTTTCAAATTACAGGTTTGTAGCTGACTACTGCTAGTCAGTCAATTTTACCCAATTTGCACTCATGAATACAGATTTTTATTTTTTTTTTTCCCCCTTTTCTTCTTGATGCACAGGTGCACCCCTGCTGCACCAGGCATATTATTTCAGGCTGCTGTGAAGATGTGGCTGCCAGGATGAGTTGTTACAGTTAAATCGTATGTCTATATTATACAAGATATATAATACTTGTCATATCTACACATTTTCATGTATAATTATATGCAGAATTACTGTATGTATATACACTTTAAAAAAATCCAGACCTAACCAACCGCCCACTCTGTGTTTTGATATTTCTGTCCTCTCCTTCATTTCAAACATCTTTGTGAGTCCAAAGTAACACTTTTTCTAGAAACACATATGGGCATTTAAGTAAAACTAAAAAGAAAAGGAAGAATATTGTGACTTAACAGTAATCACTCACAGGTCCTTCTTGGAATGTAAATGATACCTGAAGGAAACAGCACGGACATATCTGGCACTGTTTGGAAAAAAAAATGAGCACTGCACACTTTATTTCAAATGTAGTGAGTGGAAATGTTGCTGTTGGTGCTTACCTAAACCCAGATCAGGTGGATAATTAAAGCATGAAGATGTGAGTCAATTGGTGTGGGTTCCCCCCCGCCCCGGATCTTGATTTTACTTAATGAATATAACTCATAAATTTATATATGGAGCGAGATCTGTTTTGCTGAAACTTGTATTCCGGGCATGTCCTTGGTGGTACCAAGCACCCTGAAAACATCTGTGGGAGCTGTGAGAGCTCAGGGCTGAGCAGCGAATCGAGCCCTTTGTGTTTGGAGGGTGCTAATCCATTGATACGGTTTCCTTTGAAAGGGAAAAAATCAACCCGATGCGTGTGCTGCTGACTTTGGACAGGTGCTGGAGCCCACAGCCCCAGCTTTAAGGGCAGGGGGTCAAGCAATCAAAAGTGGTCCTCTCTTGCATAGATCATCAAACAGGGAGCGCCTCAACGGGCACGGTGGCGAGGGCTGGAAATGAATGAGGCTCAGCCCTGGGTGTTTAGCCATGCTGATTATACACAGGCAAAGTGAGCAGGAGATGACAGGCCAGAGGAGCTCCCGTAATAGGAGTTCATTCCCCACAAAGGCAGGGAAGACAGATCAATTTGCAATATTCTTTTCTGCGCCCGTTGCAACAAAGCAGAAACATGAAAGCAGAACATTAAGGGCTGCTCCCTATGAACTGGACAAATCAATAAACATCAGTGGGAAGGAGGAAAGGGGGGGGGGGAAGGAGGGGGAAAAAAAAAAAAGTTTCTCGTTCTTTTGTGTCTCCTGAGGCCCTTTCTGTCTTTGTGAAGTGCTGAGTAGCAGTGGCCTCTGTCATGTTCCCTTTGGCCTACATGGTGTCATCTGCTTCAGTCTCAAGGTGAAGGCTGGTTTCCACCATCGGAGCGAGCCGTTAAGGAAATCACTCCATCTCTTTGGGAAGAGAAGGGAGGGAATGGCCGGCTCTAAAGAAGCCACAGGGGCAGGTGGGTGCCTGGCTCTGTGTCTCCATTGGAGCTGGGGCTCGAAACCAGGGTCTGGGGCTTGCCCCAGCTGAAAGGTTTCAGTGATTTCCATTCATGATGAATGAGTGCCAGCTGCCTTCCTAGGGAGCACCAGGTACAAACTCTGATTTGATGTTCTGGAGAGGTTCAAGGCCAGGCTGGATGGGGCTTTTAGCAACCTGGTCTGGTGGGAGGTGTCCCTGCCCAGGGCAGGGGAGATGGAACTTGATGATCTTTAAGGTCCCTTCCAACTCAAATGATTCTATGATATATGAGAGTTTAACTTTTGCTGGAAAATGAATTCCCCCAAGCATTAGTTGGGATAACATCCAGTGAAGAAATGGAGAGAGTTGGAGCCGGTTTGGGGAGACTAATCTCGAGTTCTAGTAGTGTTTGGGAAGGGGAACTACAGCTGAGAAGATAAATGTTTTGTACAGCCACTGCCAGTCTGCTTGGTGTCAGGCCAGTTATTTTATCATCTTAAATATTTGGCTGCGAGAGGCAGGCTTGTAAATGAAAGTATTTCTAGCACTTTCACCTGGATGCGTGTGCTGTTGGTCAGTTTTGTTTTGGTTTCCTGGTGGCTTTGGCAAAGCCAACTACAAAACGCTTTGGACTTGAAAAGAGATCTGTGCTTCTCAGCAATTTTATGAAGTTATTCTGATATTTAGGAACTGTTTTTCCCTGTTGGGTGAAGTAGCGGAGAGATGCCTGGTACTTGGGAAAAGTCAATTGTGCAAGTTTAGAATGCATCGTCTTCGTTGAAGCGATGATGCTGTGTACCAGCCTCAAATCTCTGGTACCCTGGTAACCAAGACAAAAGTTGTCTGGTTGCTGTGGTAGCAAAAAGCTAAACTGCTCCCTCGAGGGAGCCCTGGGCTTCCTGGGTGGTACTGGGGGAGACTTGAGAAGAAACCATGACCTAGGAAAAAGCAGCGAGTCTTAAAAACGATGAGTAAATCAATAAATGTTGGGGAAGGGGTTACTGAAAGAGGTGCAGGGGTTGGTGCTGTCCCTTTGTCACGCTGCCAATCTGTTTATCATCAACAAGGTTAAATCATAATGCTGGAGGGCTTATTAGCCTTTCAGAAGATGGGAGCTAAACAGGTTACTTTTGCACTGTTCACAGACTACACCAGTGTTCCCATGGGCTTCGTGCGGCCAAAGCCCCCTTGGTTTGTAACTTTTTATTGCCTCTCCACAATGAGATTGTGTGAACCTGAGGGCTCTGCAGAATCAGAGGACTTCTGAGGACTCAAAATATTTACGTTTTTCAAATTGCAAAATTTGTTTGGGAAGTATTACTTTAGGATGTAAAGAAATCACACAAAAGGTGCATTTCCCAGGAAATAAACCTGCTTTGGGAGTTTGTTCTTGTTAGAGAATTAAAGAGTGTAATTTGTTGTTCATTTCACTTCAGCATTCTGTTCTGTGCCACCTCACTTAGTGCGTGGGCTGATTATTTTTCTCTGGGTAGCACACAGCTATAGTGGTTTGATAATTGTTGGGGGAGAATGTGAAGTGTTCGAAGGCTAGATGGGACATCTGATGTCCCACCTACACGAGCAGGAAGCGTGCATGAGGCTTATGGAAGCAGGATATTTCTGCTACAAGAACTAGCACTGGAATAGTTAAACTTAAGATTTTAAAAGATATTGTCATCTTCAAGCTTTTAAGTTTCTGGAATGGAAAGCCAAGGCCATATGTGTTCTTCTCTAGGGACCTCCTCACAATGAGAGTGGGAGATGTTTTCTGTATTTAAATAAAATAAGCTTTCCTTTTACAGTGTATTCAAGAGTTCTGCTTATCTATTCAACCCAATGAAAGCTGGACAGAGGAAAAAATATTACATAAAATTCTCTGGTTTAGTTTGGATAGGATAAAAAGTTCTAAGTCACTTCTACATACAGGTATTGAAAACCCTAATGTCACCTGGGTGGACTTGAAAACATTACCTTGTCTTTTCCAATACTATTTACTATCTTGCAGACATGCCTGCAGTTAAAAAATGGAACAGGAGTAATAATAGCTGGTGTCTTTGACCTAACATTAACCTGTTGAGAAATTCTGAACAATTTTGTTATCAGCTGTTTCAAATTGTGCAAAAAACACAGCCTATTGAAAAATCTCTTTTTGGCCATTAGGTGTACCATCATTTAATTTTGATTAAATATTGCTGGTTTACTCTAGAAGTGCTATTCCATCTTTGGGAAATGTCAACAGGATTGTAGATATTTTGGCTATTTTAATGGTGATGGAAGAGAGATCTCCAACTTAAACATCCCCTGGCACAACCTGAGGCTGTTTCCTCTTGTCATATCGCTTGGTACTTGGGAGAAGAGACTGATCCCCACCTCATGATGTTCAATCCTTCCTTCTTCTCCTAGACTAGCATCCTTCCTGCTTAATTTATCCTACATTAAGCTATAGAAAATAAATAATTGCAGGAGGAAATGCCTCAAAAAGGTACATACCTTAGATCTCCATCCATGAGTTCTGGAATCCAGTTCCCATTCATCATTGAGACCAGTCTGGAACTTTCTCAGTGCTTGCTGGTGACATCTTCATAAGAACTTGATATGGTTTAGTATATATTTATTGTATCTATTTCATTTGTTTATTTTTATTTTATTATTAGTATTTCATTAAAGTAGTCTCTTTCTAAATTTATAAGTCTCATCTCTCTTCTTCCTTTCCTTGGAGCAAGAGGTGGGGGAGAGCATCTGTTGTTTTGCCATTGGCCAACCTGGCCCAAACCATAACAACATGGGTGGTGCTTCTCACTTGTTTGGGGTGGTCCCACTGAGAATCCATAGCCAATCTGGTTGGAAATTACTGCTGGGTTTCTTTTTTCCTCCTTTTTGTTCTCTTTGTAGACTTAAAAGGTGCCATGTGTTTTGAAAATCCTGGAACATCAGAAACTTCCCGCTGAACACAACTGATTTTCGTGGTGTGGACGTGGGGGTTTTGTTGAAGATTTTTGCCTCCCAGAGTTAGACTTGAATATATTGTGGTCTTTGGGTTCTGAAGAATGCTGCAAAGGCTGGCATTTGGTCATCAAGACTTGCTTTGTACACAACCTTTGTTTCAGATCTTCTGCATTAAACCAATGCTAAATGCTGAAGTATCACAAAAAAAATGGAAAGCAAACCTGCTTTAGCTGATGTTAAATGACAGGGGCTTTGTTTTCCAGATTTTCTTAATTGCTTGTAGACAATCTCCTGGGTATTCTAACTGTCTTTTGTGACTGTTAGTTTTGAGGATCATTGCAACTGCCTTCCAGCCTCACATCCCACTGATAGGACTATCTTATTTTCGCTGTTCCAGCCAGCGCTCGGTCTCCAAAATGCTCGGAAGAGATTTTACCTTCTCTTGAGCGTTGTTCTAGTTTGCACATTCCTTTTTTTCCTCATGTTTCAGAATATACTTTGTGATATAATTGAGCTCTGCCTCGCATTCCTTTCCTCCCCGCTGCGATATCTGGATAGTTTGTTTGGTTGGTTTTTTTATTTTTATTTTTTTAAAGAAAGTCACAGATAGTTTGTAGGCACAGTTTCCGTGTGATTCTACTGGCTCTTTTGACTTCAGGAACGGGGCAACCCTGGACAGTCGGATCTGCAGATTGCTCTGTTTGAGGACTCAGAGCTCATTAAAGATTAAAAAAAAATTATCAAAGTTATAGAAATTATCTTTTTTGTTCTGCATGTGAATGAAAACAGTTGAAAAGAGAAAGGAGATTTATTGGGAAAACTTGAATTATTTTGTTTTGAATTATTTCTTTAAATGATGAGTTGAATCCAGCATTTTGACACCAGCGAAAAGATTTTAAAGAATTAAACCTATTTAATGGTCAGTCAATTCCTTTGAACCCTTTAGAGGAGGCTCCACACAAGCCTTGCCTTCAGTTTCTGATAAAAATTGGTGAGCGTTTCCATAAGTTGATGTTGATGGATGGAGGCTGCAACCTCCATCCTAGGTTGGCAGCTTTTTAAAAATAAAAAAAAAATAAGTAAGAGTAGACTGATTTTTTTAAGTACCTTGGCAATTACTGATGGCTCAATGGTGGCTGATGGTTCAAAAAAGTCTCTCCCAAGTTTGAGGGAGCCCCGTCGTTGTTAACGCTCCTGATGAGGCTGTGGTGCCTATCTGCTCTCGTTCACCGGTGCAACCAATATCTGTGAACTCTCTGAGGATGTTCTTGGCAGCTGCAGGACATAATTACCACATTGGAGAATATCTTTTAGGCGTTTGGATCTACGGCTGGCTTTTTAGATTGCTCCCCTGCTAACTAATACGTTCCTGGTTTGACACAGTTGACAGCTGGCTGTGCTGGTGGCTGAAGAACTGCCTCTGGGGCTGTCTCGCAATGAGGTTAATGATGGGCTAGATGTGTTCCCTGCCTTTCCTATACATCATTTACCTGGAATTGTGCTCTTCCGGGATGACAAGGGATCTGACCAAATGGCCACATGTACTAAACGGTGCAGCTATTCCGCTGGGCCAAATCTGGGCTTATTTACTGGTTTTTGAAGTAGCGACAACGGGAGCAAAAAAAAAAATGTCTGCTCTGAAAACGCACTGTTTTAATAAAGGGAAGGACTGTCGAACATCCATTTTGGGCTGGACTCGTACTTGTTAATGGTCTGAGTGTCCCTTATCTCTCTCATGTCATTATGATCCGCAAAGGAGTGTTTGTACTTCTCTCTGCTCTTGGTTTTTCTTCCTCCCTACAGGACTTCTGGAGTCCGTGACTAATGATGCATCTGTGAAGCTTCTGTGTAGATCCCATGTCTATAAGAGACTCACACATGGAAGTTTAATAACTGTTTTTCTCGTGAAACTTCAGTTTTGCAAGGTGAAGAGCAATTATGCAGGGCTTATGTTCAAACAGAGCCACAGGAAAATAATTATTATATCTGAGGAGGGCAGCTCTAAAGTGATTTCCCCCCCACCACCAGCCCCCTGTAAATCTTTTCCTTCTTTCTGAGATGGATGAAATAGTTAAATCATTTTAAAAACAAATTCCCATCCTCCCTAATTTAAGATCTATTCCTCCAGTATGTATGGCACAGGGGAGATACTGTAGCATTTTTATGAGGAGATAAAATATTGGCTTAATGATAATTTGGCAAAGTTTCAAGATATCTGAGAAGACTTCCTGGAAATTAAAAACAACTCAAATGTAAGAGAAAATTAAGCTAGTGACCCCAAGTACAAAAGGGGAAGAGCTCAGACATCTATTCTTTCCTGCTCCTAACTTTATTCTCTCTTTTTGGTTTTTTTTTTTTAATCCTCTCTTGCTAATCATCTGCCCTTGGCCCTGGCTGCTCTTATGACAAGGTGGAAGGAACAGCTTGGTGTAAATTTGCTATTCCTTTAGCTACACGTGTATAATTTTCCAGGGGTTTTATTTTTTGAGGATGGCAAAACTTAAGGAGAAACTTTCCAAATTGATTATGTGTATCTGATTGAGCTCGTTGAGGCCAAACCCTCTTTCTGCTTGCAGCCTGAGGGCTGGGGAGAGATACTTGGTTCTTTGGGGAAATCAAGTTCTCCCTATGTTTGAGCCATTTGCACCAATTTTCTGTGTGAAAATGTCATAAGCATCTGGAGATACAATGCAGGATGCCCTAGAGGCTATTTTGGTCTTCCTATTGCTGCTGCCTGTATGACAGCATCTGAATAGACTTCCCTGTTCTGCTCACTTGTAGAGACCTGGGCTGATCCTCCTGGCCATCCTTGGATCCTCAGATGAAGACCTTGGTTTTGTGATCCGTATGGGGTTTTGGTCAGGTGGAAAATACAGAATCGGGCCTACCCAGACCTTTTGCAGCATGAGGAATAATTCCTCCTTCCTCCAGCCTTTGACCTTGATGGCTGGGAGGAGCGGATGGTGTGTTCATTAGAGACAAGTTCCTTGGTTTGTCTTTTCAGGAGGATGGAAAGAGGTTTTGATATTTCGACGCGCGGAGCCAGAGACACCATCGACATGTTTCACTTTAATCACTGCCCATCACTCAGATGGTGACAACGTTTAATTTCGACATACCACGAGAACTGGCTGCACAGAGGCTCCACGTCTTCTTTTTTTTTTAATCTTTAGTATGATTTAGCCTTTTGGAAAATTGCCAGGGTTTAAATTTTTGTCAGCGCCGCCTTTCTGTTTTCTTCCCTGGGAAAGGCTGGGTTGGGATGGAGCACGGGAAAGGGCAACTTGAGAAAGCGAGGGAGAGGGATATCAAGAAATGAGAGAGTCGGGGTCGCGTTTGGTGGTGGCGGTGGTGAAATGTGTGTACAGAAAAAGCTTCCAGGCTTTATGGTTGGTTACAGGACGCTGCGGGTGTCCCCTCAATGTCATGGATGCTCCAGTCTGCAGGCAGCCTGAAACAGTCGCTGTCAGGGGTCTGGCCCACTGCCTTTAATGCCCAAGGAGAGGGTTCGTAGAGCCTAGAATAGCTGAAATTTTGTCTTGGGGAAAGGCAACTGGTCCTAAGGAAAGCTCTGGAAACCCTAGTCCCCGGGGACCAGAGCTGTGTTGCTGCGATACATCAGCCTGGGGGCTGCTGCCATCCTCCACGAGTCCCTCAGATGTCAGCGGTTCGAATGCTGATGAAGTCCAGGCTTTTAGAGCCATCATTCACTGCCTTGACCCCAGTCCTTGATAAAAAGTCAGCACTGGCTTTCAGGTTTCTTTCCTTCACTTATTTATTTATTTATTTACAGGCCAACCCCTTACGAGCAGAGGTCTGAGCCTTGCACTCTGACCTGTTGTTACTTGCCGTTCCCATTCCTAGCCTCTTAGCTCATGTCCTGCCCGTCATCTGGTGTGCTCCAGAACCTCTTTTGGAAACTGCAGTAATTACCTCACTCAGCCTGTGGAGCTGGTTTCTTGTCAAAGCTCAAGTAGCAAAACTCTCCTTTTTCTTTTCTTTTTTTTTTTTTTTCAGACAGAGATTAGAGAAACTTATGTTCAAAATGGCTCTTAGTCCTCTCTTCATTACTCTCTCTCTGCTTTGGACACTTCCTCTATGGTGGGCCTTTTAAAGCAAAACAATTACATGTTATGGTGCTCAGGGTATGTCTTCTACTCTGGCTTGAAGAACCAGAGTCACTGAGAAGAAGTTTAGAGAAGATGTTGCCTGCTGCTTTGACCTCAGCAAAATGCTTTGGAGTAGGATGCTCTGAACAGGCCAGCTCTTGATCTAGGCTTTCCCCTAATTACAGAAACGTGTATGCTCTGAGACTCTTGGGTTGTTTGTAGAGGACAATGGGGAGGACAATTTTAGTGGAAGCCTTTGGGAATAAATAAGCTTTGGTCCAAGCTGGTCACAATGTAAAGGAAGGTCCAGAAAACCTACACTGAGGGCAAGAGAGATAAGAATTCATGGTGCATCTCCATAGATGGTTGGGTGTCAGCTTTGTGCTTGCCTCGAGGAGAGAGGTCAAGAATTCCATGTGTCTGGACTCCCTCACTCAATTGGTGGCATCAGCAAGGTCCATGCAGAGACGTGTTGGGGAATTTCCCCCAGTAATTGTCACTTGCTTTTAGGCAGAAACTGAGCTGATGGTTCGGGTGCTGAGATAAGCCACCGAACTTGGATTTTTGTGCCTGATTTCTTAAAGCAAGTCCATCTCTGAGACCTTAAGATCTCTGTAAAGCTTTAGGAGCTTTTACTCCCTTAAAAATAAGGATACTAGTCTGCCCAACCTCAAAAAGAGACTTCAGTCTACATTCTGTCTTTTGCATTCTTGTGTTTACAATTAATTAAAAAGAGGTGTGAACTGAGGAAGAGGAGGAAACTATAAAGACATTAGTGCAATTTCAGAGTCTGTTTGGCTGCTTGTTTTTTTTCTTTTTTTCCACTTGAGGAAATTGTTCAGGGAACCAACTGTATGTCTGTGAATTGGCAACGTCTGTGAAGTTTTGGATAATCTCTAAAAATCTGTGTCAGCTACATAAAAAGATCTTGCTTGTGGGATTCAAGTAATTAGGCTATAAGTAATGAGTAATTAAGGAATTAAGTAATATTATGGGATTTGAAAAACGCTTTTGGGAGGCTGAATGAACATTTCTCTGCGTATTTGAGTTGCTACTCTCCTGTTTAACAGCATGTAGGTCAAATATTACGTGTGCCTGTTGAGGCATGAATGTGGGGTGGGGGTCAAAGGACTTGTTCTAGGGATGCTGGACGTGTTCCCATCAGCACAGGCTGATGGATTTGTGTGCTCCCATTTCATGTGATGTGGTTCCCCTCCCAACACCCAATCTTTTTAAGAATGTTCTCTCCTTTAGTGTCAAAGGTAAGGCAGGCATATGGAATCATGGAACGGTTAGAGTTAGAAGGGACATTAAAGGCCATCCAGTCCTATATCCTGGGCAGGGACACCTCCCACCAGGCCAGGCTGCTCAAAGGCCCCCTCCAACCTGGCCTTGAACCCCTCCAGAGATGGGGCAGCCACAGCTTCTCTGGGCAACCTGGGCCAGGCTCTCACCACCCTCACAGCAAAAATATTTCTCCCCGACATCTCATCTAAATCTCCCCTCTTCCAGTTTGAAACCATTCCCCCTTGTCCTATCATTCGATGCCCTTGTAAAAAGTCCATCTCCATCTTTCTCCTGTAGGCTCCGTTTAGATACTGGAAGGCTGCTACAAGGTCTCCCCAGAGCCTCCTCTTCTCCAGGCTGAACCCCCCCAACTCTCTCAGCCNNCTCTCAGCCCCCCCTCCCAGCAGAGGGGCTCCAGTCCTCGCAGCATCTCTGTGGCCTTCTCTGGACCTGCTCCAACACATCTGTGTGCTTCTTATGTTGGTGGCCCCAGAGCTGGAGGTAGCTCCCCCTCGCTCTGCTGGCCATGCTGCTGGGGATACAGCCACAATACGTTTCTACCCTTCACCTTGTATTGCAAGAGGACAATTTCTGTCAAAATAAAAAAGATCCAACTTCCACAGCCTGAGGAATACGGATGGGGTGTCAGGAACCTCAAAGGCCCACCAGCTTCTGAACGTTTTTCTTCATGTTTGCGTTGTTCCCTTTGAGTTCTGGGTCTTCAGCAAGGGGGTGTGCTGGTCCCACTATGGATGCGAGCAGGGTGCCCTGGAATGGTGACCAGAACTTCCTCTCATCTGGAAAAGGAGCGGAGAGGTGTGGGCATATACAGCCCGAGTGGCACCTCTGATACGATTTAATTCAAAGGGAAAGGCATATGGCTGGGTTGTTTTTTAATTGGAGCACTGTAGAAATTTAAGATAACCGTCAGGGATTTCATCAGACGGCCAATGACTGGGGGGGAAAATAGGCTAAAAGGTGGAGTTATATGGAGTCTAGTGAGAAAATCTGAATCATATTGTTGAGAGGAACGTGTGTTACAGATACACACAGTAGAGTTTTGCATCTAGAAAATGACACCCGGGACTTCAGATCTCAAAGACTTCGGACGTTTATCTGTTGTAAATGTAATTGTATGTAGAAGTAAATAAGACTCTGCAATTTATAGGCTCTTTAATCTTGCACTATTTATGGACGTAGAATTGCTTAGAATAATGCTGCCTTATTTTATACTGATGGCATTGTATTTTTACTGCTGTAGTAAGGGTTATTTCAGCTGTGAACCTTTATCGGAGTCTGCTTGTTTCTGGAGGGTTATAAACTGGCTCATGTTGTCTCTGAAGAAACGTGAACCCTCGAGCTTGGAGGAAGGTAGTTAAAAATTTAAGATCCATCAGCGCACCAAGTATTTATGCTTATGTATAAAAATAGAGGACTCTTCCCAAAAGGCGGATGGGTGAGCTTGTATGAGCGTTCCAAAGAGACAGTTAAAATTAACAGCGGTTTATCTGATCATGCTGTCTGTTGTGTAAGGAGAGAGAGAGAGGGTACACCCAGAACTGAACAGAAATACTTCTGCATTCAGAGAACGTTGCTGTAAATAGACCAAAAAAACCAACACCAAACCTTTCCTTCTTCTGGGAAGTGGTCCACACGCGGCCCTATTCTCTTGCCAGGGCAAGGTGGATGCGTTGATGCCCAGCTGGGCAAATCTCTGGCACGTGGTTGGACTGCAGGAATGTCCCTTTAATTTTGGAGAATGAACCTTATGAAGAGTGACTGAAGGAGCTGGCACTGTTTAGTTTGAGGAGGCAGAAGGGAGACCTCATGACCCTCTACAACTACTTGAAAGGACATTGTAGAGAGGTTGGTGCTGGTCTCTTCTCACAGGTAATTAGCAATAGAATGAGAGGGAATGGCTTGGAGCTGCAACAGGGTAGGTTTAGACTGAACATTAGGAAGAAATTCTTCACAGAAAGACTGGTCAGAGACTGGAATAGGCTGTCCAGGGAGGTGGTCGAGTCACCATCCTTGGATGAGTTTGAGTTTTTTAGATGTGGTGTTGGGGGATATGGTGTAGGGGAGAACTTTGTGGAGTAGGGTTGATGGTTGGACTTGATGATCCCAAGGGTCTTTTCCGACATGAATGATTCCCTGCAGGTGTAATATTTTAGTAAAAAAAATTTTTTAAAAAATTAAAATTTCTAGCACAGAAACAGGGCTGGTAGAAGCTATGTTAACACAAGACAGAGTGTAACCTCCTTTCTACTTCTAATATGCACGCTCTTAATTAGCGGTGGTTTGACATTTCCTGCTGAATAAAACTGAAAGCAAAGAGTTGTGGAATTGGGGCCAGAGTTTCTTAGCTATTGTACCCTGGGACAAAAGAGACACGTCAGGTCACTTGAGAGTAAAGAGTGGGACTTGGGGAAGTGAGGTGAAATGGAGAAAATGCTTTGGATCTTCCTCATCCTTCAGAAAGGTCTCAGCTGTTGAGTCAGCAGTGGACATGTTTGTACCGAACTTTTTAGCCCTTTTATATATATTTATATATATATATGTACCAGCCCTCTTCTGCAAAGAGAACATTCACACTCTGGTGTGCTGGTGTCTCAGCAGGTCAATCTATACTTGTCTCTAAGTGCTTACTCCTGCAAACTGGAACGTTGTTTATCTCCTGCTCGGTGACAGTCGGAGATTCTTTCGAAGCAGCAGAGAAAATCAAATAAACTACTTGAAATTTTATCCTTCCTGGAAGAAGGTACATTGATCAGCGTACGAGAGGAGCCGGCACATCCCTATCAGCAAGTAATAGCCTCTGGGACGTAATTTTTTTTGAACCAAAGAGGTGAACAAACCCTGGAAAGGGTGATCAGTAAACACCCAAATTCCACTGTACTTGAATGTCAACCGGGATACCATCAATTCTCCTGCTGTTCATTTTTACTGTCTCTATTATTCTGCGTTGTGCTGTCCTTGCCTGAGATGGTGGGAGTTGATTGTGTCAGATATTCTTGCTTTTCAGTAAGAGTAAATAGATTTTTGATTTAGGATAATTTTTGTGTAGCGATAGAAGGGGCCATTTTATTTTCTCCCTCCCATTAGTTCTGGTTTGTTAAGATATTTGCATTTGAACGAGAACTTTTTCCTCTCTCTTTACCTCCTCCTGCCTCTTCAGGCAATGAAGTTGCATCCTTCTCATTTGAAATAGCTGCCTTTTGGTGTGTTTTTTTTTTAAAGAAAAAAAAAAGAAAAAAGGCTAAAAGGCTAATAATCCCCCAAATTACAATTATCAGTATTTATCAAAGTAAAACACGGTGTCATGCTGCATTTGATACAAAAGCATCCAGCTGAATATTCTATTAGACAGGTCCTGTGAAGTTAAAAAGAGGCCCGGGTTGAGTTATCTCACCATGGGAGGAAAAAGGCATGCACAATCAGATATTTAACACTCCTTTGCAATTATGGGAATTTTTATTCTCTCCCTGGTAGGGAACATAGCATTTTACTGCAGTGTTTCAAGTTTGCCTCCAATGGTATCTGATAGAAGTGCTTTTATCCCCTGAAGATACAGTACAAAATACAAATCATGATTGGTTTTATCTCAGCTGGAGCTGCCTATTTTCTAAATGAGTTTACTCTGTGCTACTGCCCATCAGGCACATTTTTCATCCTTCATCCCCACTCTTTTACTATAGTTGGGTTTAAGTCCTTTCTTCTGTCCTTTGTTCCTTCAGCTCAGCGAAGTAAACAGCAGGATTGATCTTGCACTGCATTTTGGTATTGTTCCAACTGCTCATCAATAGACATGGGCTGGGAATGCACTGACTGGAAAAGAAGGGCAAGATTGAAATTCACTTTTTGTTCTTTGTGCCTTTTAGTGTGCAGCGGAATGTCCCTAATCTGAAAGCTGCTACACTGACTGCCTATCAACATGCAAATTAATCATCAAGTGACGAGTTCTATATTTGCTCTGAGTAAAAGTCTTTAAAGGTATCTGTGGAGGAAAAAAAAAAAAGGAAAAAAAGAGGAGGGGGGAAAAAAAGCTTTTTTTGTTGTTAGGTTTTTTTTTTTTTAAAATGAAGTTGCTGATAACTGGCAAGGGGAAACTAATACCACTCACTTTGCATCTCTTCCCTCGTTTAGTGATGAGCTTGATGCTTTGGAAGCGTGTAGGTAGAGGGAGGAATCTTTTGGTACCCTTGTAAGCAAGACAACTTAAGCTAAAGATGAACTGCAGTGAGCAGCAGAGCAAAGGAGGCATTGCAAACAAAAGCAACAGCATGACTGCAAATTATTTGTACCTGCTTTTCTGAGGAAAGGCATTGGAAATAAACTTACAGATGCCCAATGTCATCGTTTCTCATTTTTGGAGCACGTAGTGTTTCCACTTGTAACTTTTCCCTGGGGTCTTGAAGGATTATAAATGAATTTGGGGCTGTAGCCAGAATATACCGTACTACTCTGTTTTAATATCCATTGGCTTTTATATGGCAGTTTGACAAAATGTTTGAATGCAGGGAAAATGTATGTATTCTTTATGGAAGACTAAACAACTGGCAGAGAGAGTAACCGAGGGCTGGAGAAGAGCTGGTTGAGGTGTAGGAGAGCTTTTCTGGTGTGGTTTTTCTGGCTGTGGTTGAAGAGCAGTATTACAGACCAGGGTCTGCTTCCCATCCTTGCTGAACTGATGTGCCTGTAAAGACATGGCACAAGAAACAGCACTGACCCATGCACCTGGTGAAAGTAGTTTAATTTGTTATCGTGGCACTGAATTAATTTAGCGTTCCTAGTTCTGCAGGACTTATTTCTCATCGTTGTCCATCTAAAGAGACTCCCTACCGGAGAGCTGTATATATTCCGAAATCTTGAAAACTTTATTTATTTATCTGCCTTACCCACTGTATGATTTGAATATCTATCTGCATCTTAAAGAAAAAAGGAAGAAGGAATAAGAAAGGATTGCATCCAGCTCTCACACCAGAGACCTAACCACATCCAAAGTTGCTCATAATTTTTGTGTTAGCTTACGTTTCTTTCAGCCTTCTTGTTCTGCCCCTGGGGGGAAGGTATCCTTTGCTATGTAGATAGGGTTGTAATTTTCATTCTTTCTTGAAGGCAAAAATGCTTCCTCCTTGTCTATCTCGGGAGGAATCTCTCAAAAAAGAGGGGGGGGGGGGAGCCAACAGTGTTTTATGCTGAGTTGTGAAGCGCACGTACAGACCCAAACCTCCCCCAATTTTGGGGGGTGAGTGCTCTGCACCAGAATGCCCCAGGGTCTGGGCTCCTGGGAGAGGGAAGAGCAGGGAGACATCACCCAGGGGGAGGACCTGGGGTCCCAGCCTGGACACTGGCATGAATTTAAGCATCTGTACACCCCTAGAAATAATTTGTTAAGAGCTGGGGCTCTGCCTGCAGGCTCTGAACTTGCCTTGGGCTTCTCCTGGTTGCCCGGGCTTGCTGTAACTGTGCTGCATGGAAGCAGTCTCACCAGTCTCACCAGAGACACAACTGTGGGAACTGGGGTTGTCGGTGGAGAAGTGGACTTACACCTGGGCAGCAGGACAAGCCATACGTCCAGTGTTCCCATCACTCATGGGCTCTTGGCACCTAAGGAGAGGAACTTCACAGCCTGGCCACGGGTGCTCTTGGCTCACTGCTGAGGTGTCCTGGGCTTGGGGAGAGGATATCTGAGCACGCCCAGGAAGGGCTCTGCCAGACTTTTGGGCCAAAAGGCTTAGTTTTAGTGCCTGTTGAAAAATAACAAAGAAATTTCTTCTTACTCAGGACAAGAATAGGGGCCCCCTGAAGTTTTCTCATGGGAACAAATTCTAGTGTTCTTAATTTGGAAAGCAGTGGCATGTTATGCCTTTGTTCAATTTTAGGGCGCTGTGTGTGTGTTTGTTTGTTTGGTGGGGTTTTTTTTGTTGCAGTCCTCACTGCTGCCTGGGGAAGGTGGAACTTTTCTCACCTGAAAGTCACCTTGTACCCAAGGCACCAGGCTCTTGACTCTCAGGGTGAAGGATTTTTTTGCAAGCAGCCACCCTGGCTGATACCCCTACAGAGAAAAACACAGGCATGAGCACCATAGGGGCAGGCAAATCAGTGCTGCGTATCGAGAAGGATGTCACATGAATCCAGAAGTCTCATTGACTCATCGCCTCTTGGCCTTTTCACTTTTCCTTTAAGCATTTTAGTCTTGAGAAGACTGAGGGGGGATCTGATCAAGGCTTACAAATACTTAAAAGGAGGGTGTCAGGAAAGTGGGGCTGGTCTTTTCTCAGTGAAGCCCAGGGACAGGACAAGAGGAAATGGGTACAAACTTGAGTATAAGAAGTTCCAGCTAAACATGAGGAGGAACCTCTTTACTGTGAGTGTGGTGGTACCCTGGAAGAGGCTGTCCAGAGAGGTGGTGGAGTCTCCTTCTCTGGAGACATTCAAAACCCTCCTGGACAAGTTACTGGGCAACCTGCTCTAGGTAGACCCACTCCAGCGGGGTGGTTGGACCAGATGATCTCCAGAGGTCCCTTCCAACCCCATGTGATTCTATGATATTTTTTTTTTTTTTTTTTTTTGGACTGGGAGGGAGAGAAGCATTACTAAATGCATTCCTGGGTAGAATAAGCACTGGGAGAAATTAGCAGTACCTTTCCTCTTTCCTTGATGTTTAAGGGGAGCAATGAGGCTGGATGACTTGTGGTACCTGCCCTCAGCGCACTGCCTATAAGTTTGTCTAAATATAGAATTCCTTAAACAATTCCAACAAGACATTTTTTCACTTACTGGTGCGTAGTCCCTGTTTCTGTAACCTCTGCATTTTGAGCATGTGAGTGGGATGGAGCTTCTTGGCTTCTCTCTGAGATGAGTTAAACCAGGAGCGCTCTCGGTTGTTACAGCTCAGTGTGGGGGTGTCAATTGCTGCCGCCTGTCTTGGAGCTAGTGGAGGGGGAAAACTGGTTGAAGAAGGCAGCGTTGGCTGCAAATGAGGAGGATGGGTGAAGTCCTGACTCTCTGGTAGTGGGTGATACCCAGGACATTGAAGTTGTCTTCTCTCTTGTTTGGTTCCATGAGCATTGCTACGCTACTTCTAGGCAGTAAACAGGGACTGTGGGTATCTCTTCATATGCTCCCTCTTCCCTGTGGTTGACGGTGTGCTGAAGCACCATTACATGCAGATATGGGCATATATGTCCACAGCTATCAAGCATTGGAATGGGCTGCCCAGGGAAGTTGTTGAGGCACCATCCCTGGAGGCGTTCAAAAGACGGGTAGACATGGTTCTCAGGAATATAGTTTAGTAATTTTTATTTCCTATTTATTTTTTCTTTTTTTTTTTTTTCCCCAGAGTTAAGTTGATGGTTGGACTAGATGATCTTTAAAGTCCCTTCCAACCTAGACGATTCTATGATTCTATATGGGGAAAGTGTGTTTCCCAGCCTCCATAAGACCTGAACTTATACATAGAATCATACAATGGTTTGGGTTGGAAGGAACCCTAAAGATCATCTTGTTCCAACCCCCCTGCCCTGAGCAGGGACATCTCCTACCAGACCAGGTTGCTCAAAGCCCCATCCAGCCTGGCCTTGAACACCTCCAGGGGATGAGGCATGCTTGTGTATGGGTCTGATTGTTTTTTATTTTGCAATTCCACAGGTGGACAGGAGCCTTTTTTCCCCCCTTCTTACCTGCGTGTGCCACCCATCCCTTTTCCCAAGAAGGTCAGTGGTGATGGTGAGGGTTCAGCGCCTCCTTATATAAGGTCAAAAAGTGAACTTTCCTCGATTGCTGGCTGGCCCAAGCTGGTCACATGCAGAGTTGATGAGTTTTGCTATTGGCCTTCATTGACTTCGGAGGTCAGTAACTTGGGGCTGTGCAGTTGCCAGGGATGTCACACTCTGCTCCTCTAGCTCAGGGAAAACTCAATTTGGCAGTTGAAACATGTCACTGATAATAATACAACTTCTTCTTTCAGTTAAACAGGATGCTTTTACAAGGGGAGGGCTTTTTAAAGCAATTTTGATTTTTGGGGAGTGCCTACTGTGCGGGCTCAGTGTTGGCAGAGAAGGTTGACCTATAGATGAACATAGAGTTTCAGTGGGTTGGGGGCTAAAAGGCCAGCTGGAGCTGCGGGGTGACCACGTGGTCCAGCCAGTCTTCAAGAGATGTGTTTGGAAGACCTTGTAGCAAGCAAGAATGATAACCATCCTCAGACAGCACAGGCAGGCAAGCACAGGGTCTCCAGGTTAGGGAGTGATTGAGGGTTTTCCAGCAAAAACAGGGGGTCAGGTCAACCAGCCTGCTGACATCAAAATATTTCTGCATAAAAGTGGTTTTTTCTTTTTTTACGACCTTCCAAAGCTACAAAGGTTGTGAAGCCTCCTCAGTTGTCCTGACTGGTTCTTGGCTTGGTCTCATGCAAATCCCAGGCTGTGTTTGCAGAGTCCGTGGTAGAAGCTGAGCTGCCCTAGGAGCTTGGACATCAGGCAGACAGTCTCTGTTTCTAACTTGCATTTTTAAAATGGTGTTTTCTAAATTTTTTTTCTCCTGATCATGAGGTGCATTCGAAGGAATCTATATTTTATCCAGAAGTGGCAATAAAATTACTCCAACTGTTGGTATATCCCTAGGAAGCAGGTAATGATGGCTTAAGCAGGAAGGAAAATGATACTGCCTGGTTCTTAAAGAGGTTTCATCCTCTCACCTGAGAACTGCTGTCCCAGCCAGTTTGTGTGGCAGATAGATTCACAGAATCATA
>BJBW01001011.1:36277-126973 GCA_004320125.1 Scolopax mira
ACCAGGTTACTCAGAGCCCCCTCCAACCTGGTGTTGAACCCCTCCAGGGATGGGGCAGCCACAGCTTCTCTGGGCAACCTGGGCCAGGCTCTCACCACCCTCACAGCAAAGAAGTTGCTCATCTCCATCTCCCCTCTTTCAGTTTAAAACCCTTCCCCCTCGTCCTATCAAAGATATCCAGATAGATGGTCTGATGCTTGTTAATGCTACCGTCCCTGGTCCCTGTAAAGAAGATGCTACCATTGTTGATGGGACTGTGGATAGTTTTTCCTGAGTTAGTTGTTCACTGCTTGCCTGGTTTTGTTTCAGATGAAATTAGGGACAAAGCTCTCGTTAGCATCCATGTGAGCAGAGGTAGACTCAGATTATTTGGCACAAACTCTACCAAACTCCGGTGTCTTCTGCTCTCTTATTAGGGGTGAGGTGTGGGAATCCTGCAGCACAGCACAAGTTAAAGATGGAGGAATCTCTGCAGAGACTCTCCCACTCCCTTTTTCCATATTAGCATGAAAACTTTGGTTATATGTGACTTCTGCTTGTGGAAGTTATCCCTGGAGAAGACAGGAATAGGTCTGACCATTTTGGAGATCAGCCATTTAAAGGGTCACTATCTTCTGCATGGGTTCTTCTATCTTCTGTAACCTTTTCTGGTCACCTCAGGCTGCTGCTCGTGTTGGAGCTTTGCAACACGTCTGGGATGAGATGGCACCAGCCCCAGCCTGCCTTAAAGTTGACCATCAAGCATTGAGCTATAGTAATCGTCAGCTGCAATGTCCCTTTAGCTGGTGAATTAAAAGGCAAAAAAAACCCCCAAAACGTTTTGTTGAAACTAATTTTCTTCTCAAAGTGTCCATTAAACTTACCCTGTGCCCCCCTCTTCATTTTTATAATGGAATGCACACAACAGTATGCATATTGACTTATGTTTTCAGTCAATATCAAGATTTATTGTCCCTCGAGTTAAATGAATCACAATATTGACCTCATTGTAAGCCAATACCTGCTTAATGTATTTTTTTTAAAAGTCTTTTGTATTCATTTTTAGTAATAGGGCCCATACAGTAGTCTATAATATTCATTTGTATTCCCCTTCTTGCTCTTTCCCCCCTTTTTTTTTTTTTATTTCCTCGTCTGTCTTTGTTGATGGCTATCATAGCAGTAGACACTGGATTCACTTAATGAATGAGAAATAAAGATGTCCAGCAGCTGGTGTGTCTCCATTATAGAGACTGAATGAGTCATTTCCACAATCAACTCACCTTCTCTGGCTCGGGCCTGGGAAAACAAGGGCCGTGGCTCCTGGCAGGCACTGCACCAGAAACAATAGCCAAGGGTTGCTCATGCCACTTCTTTCTTTCCCTTTTTCTTTCTGCATTTGAATTTTCCACAGGAGGGGGAAAAACCCCCAGTATTTCTTTAATATTGAATTCCATTTATCTCCATAAATTGGTTATGGTATACGATCTAAAGGACTCAGCTGTTTTTAAAATAGGTTTATTCCTTTTCCTTTAAGATTATTTCAGATTATTTCCACACAGTATAGGCGAGTTATAAGAAGACTCATTTTGCAGACTTCAGTGAGAGCTGCACATTTGCAGTGCATCGTTTCAGATGTGGAATGTTGAACAAAGAAATTAAATTTATATGTATCACCTAAATTATTTCAGATTCATGGTTCAGCAAAGAGTTCAGATCCTAATCAAATATGTAGTTTGCATGGGCACTACACCTTTTCTCAATAATAATATGGCAGTTCTATTTACAATGCTTGACTAGATTTTGTAATAATGCTTTTACTGAGATTTACCTTTTGTTTTTTCTGCTGTAGTCTTGGCTACCCATTAGAACGTGTGCACCCTTAGAGCAAAGATAATGATTGAAGTAAGTTTTCTAGAGAGAAAGGGTGAGAGATAGAGACATCAGGGCTCCTGTAAAATATTCCTACCCCTCGGACTTTTACAGTGACTGCCAAAATACCTGCTGATATATTGGCATCTAGATCTGTATTCTGGGTTGAAAAGAACAGTTTGGATAGCGAGCTCACGAGAAATTATCTGAAAAACTGCCTCACTAGAATCACCCCAACTCTCGCCTCATCAACGTTCGCTGCCTCTACTGTAGCGTGAGGGAGAAAAACACCTGAAGAAGATGTAGAGGAGAAGAAAGGAAATCAGTGAGAGGAATATCATGTTATTGGAGCTGAGCCCTGGGGAAGAGAAGGTGGAGGAACATCCTTCTTTCACCCACTGCTCCTGGCTGAGGAGGAAGTCCTGAAGTGCTTTTAGTTCTGGCCTGCGCATCAGTCCATGAGCAGATTTTTAGGATGTTCTACAAGGTGATCGCCAATAAAATAGGAATGTAGAGACAGTTAATAAGCAGCCTTTCCCTGTTTTGTTTTGCAGTGGACCCCAGCTTCTGCACACGCAAAACTAGGTGTATAAACACTTAAGCCTGTATGAGCAACCTGGGCTGGTGGGAGGTGTCCCTGCCCATGGAACTGGATGATCTTTAAGGTCCCTTCCAACCCAAACCGTGCTACGATTTGATGAAATTGCCAGGCTTGCTCAGGAAGATCACTGATGGGTGGTGTGTATTCGCTGACGTGCCATCTGATGAGTCCCTCCATGGGCTTTGAGAGGGACCCAGGTCTTCACTCAGTCCACATTCCATACGTGAGCCAAGGCTACCAGGATGGTGTCTGGAGCGTCTTTAGGACCAGGAATACCCAAGTGCATTCCTGGAGTAGCCAGAGCAAGTGTGTGTGTATGTGAGCAAAGAGGAGGTCTGGAATTTTTGGATGAACTCTAGGCAACAGGTTTTGTTTTTCTGCACTGGGGATCACTATCTTGTGCTGAAATGGTTCTATGCTGAACCCTGAGGTCAAATCCTGTAGGTCACGTTTTGTCATGGATTTTGTTTGTGTTCGGTTGTTGGTAATTTTTTTTTTTTTAAAGACAAAAGAAAAATTCCTGCTTAAATGCCAACGCCACTTTGAAGTTATTGTTCCTTATCTCGGTCCTTTACTCAGAACAGGGTCTACATTTTCCTGTTCAGTGATTTCCATCTGGTATGACACACCTCCAAGCCTGCTTCATGTCCCAAAGACTATTGGTTGGTTTTTTTTTTTTTTTAAGTGCTCTAATTTTGATTATTATTTTCTAACCTGTTTTCTGTGTGTGGCTGTAGATCTGAAATAAAAAAAAAAGCCAAAGTTAATCCCTAATATAAGAGTTTCCTCCTTCTCCAGCCCTTGTTGGGAGGAAATAGCAAACACGGAGGGGAAAACATTCTCCCCTGGAATAGTTTTTGTTTGTCTTGGACCTTTATCCATTTCACTTCCCCCCCCCCCCTTTCTTTCCCCTCCCCTCCCCTCCGTGGAGTTTCTTGTCTAAGATTTTTATCCTCATACTGTGGGTATTGTAACACCCCTGCTTCTGGGGAGATTGGATGCTGAATACGGGAGGATAGGGAACGTGTGAAAATTATTCTTTGTAAGGCTTCCTTGCTGAAAAAGGTTCTCGTTGGTTCAGTTTCTCTTCCATCTGGAGAGTTCTGAGTCCATGGGCAACTACTTTCTTTGGAACAGATTCTCATCAGGAAGCAAGTGATCCAGAAAATAGCTAAAGGATGGTGTTTTTCCCCCTAAATCCTTCCTCTGCCTGAAATTCTTCTCCATAGCTTCCTTTCTCCCTGGTTGAGTAAGTCAAGGCTGCAAGAGGAATCAGGTGCAAATGAGACATGAAGTTCTTCTGTTTTTCTAGTGTTTTTTTCCTTTTCAGGAAAGGAAACCCAAACTCGGTGTCCCCAGACAGAAGGAAATGGAATAGGGCAAGTTACACAGGAAAGGGAGAAAAGGAACTGCTTAGAGATGAGAGCCACACTTTACATGTTGGGAATGAGTCAATTTTTGGCTGAACCTCCTCATGTCAGAGGTAGCAAGGAACTCTTCCTCTCCCTTACAGTTAAAACCTGCAGGGTGAAAATATACATAAAAGTTTAGAATTTAAAATTTTTTTTCCCCTAAATTTCCCTCTGGACCCTGAAATCCTTTAGATTCTATTTTCAGACTGCAGTTGAGCAGCAAAGGGTTTCCTTAAAGCAAAGTATTAACTCAAACAAGTGAAAAGTTTGAGTTTTTCAAGGTGCAGGGGCTGAGGATGTGAAGAAATCTGTCCTGTTCCCTAAAACTTCCAGTCCCCATCTCAGTGAGCCCTCCATAACTAGATATTTTTACATCACTATGGGTCACTTCATCCTGGTGGAGTTGGAGGCACAATAGGAAAGAAAAGGCAGGTCTGTGCTCAGTTTTTGCCTGTCTGGGTCTTGGCTTAGACTTCTCCAGTTTTATTTGTCTCTCCTGTCTCCTCTCAGCTGCGTGTCCTGTGAGAGTGCTTGGTGCTGAGAGTTAGTATGGTGGCTACCAAAACGAGACCTGTGACTCATTGCTGACAGCACGATTGATGGCTATTTTTTTTTTTAATTTTATTTTTTTATTTTTGCTGTCCGAGCCCTTTCCCTGGTAATGTTTCCTCCTCATTTCTTGCATCCTTTGCAAATGCTGCTGAAATTGGGAATAACCGAGGGGCTTGGGGCTTGAATAACCTTTGTAGAGGAGCTCCCTCGATTCACATGAACACGTACACCTGGCGTTGGTATGGATAGCATGCTTTCCAATGTGTCCTTGTTGCCAAAAGGGACAGTGGGATCCTGGGCTGTGTAGGGAAGAGTGTGACCAGTAGGTCATGACCAGTAGGAGGTCATTCTCCCCCTCTGCTCGGCACTGGTGAGGCCACAACTGGAATACTGCATCCAGTTCTGGGCTCCCCAGTTCAAGAGGGACAGGGAAGTATTGGAGAGAGTCCAACGTAGGGCAACTAAGATGATTAAGGGATTGGAGCATCTCCCTGATGAGGAAAGACTGAGAGAGCTGGGACTCTCTAGCCTGGAGAAGAGAAGGCTGAGGGGAGACCTTATTTATGTTTATAAGTATCTAGAGGGGAGACCTTATTTATGAGGATCTAAAGGGTGGGTTGAAGGATGTTGGAGCCGGACTCCTTTCAGTGGTTTCCAGTGATAGGACATGGGGCAATGGGCTCAAGCTGGAACATGGGAAGTTCCACTCAAATATAAGGAGGAACTTCTTTATGGTGAGGGTGCCAGAGCCCTGGCAGGGAGGGTGTGGAGTCTCCTTTTCTGGAGATCTTCAAGCCCCACCTGGATGCCATCCTGGGTGATGTGCTCTAGGTGTTCCTGCTTTGTCAGGGGGGTTGGACTAGATGATCTCTAGCGGTCCCTTCCAACTCTGACAATTCCATGATATGTATATATTTCTACTGATAATTTAGGCTCATTTTAAGCCATAGGTGGCGTGGGCCTCTTTCAGCCTCGTTAAGCCCTTCTATTAACACTTGCTTTATTCTTATGCCTGCATCCTGCCTTTCCCCAGGGACCGAAACATTGGAAGATCCAATGTCCCAAGGGGCAGAGATGCTCACAGAGAGGCTGTGAAGAAGTATGCCAGGGAGAGCATGGAGAACATGGATTTGGCCTCTTCTGCAGCAAAGAGAACAGAGATCTCTGCTAGCTGTGCGTTGATAGGTATGCGAATCCAGTCAGGTACCAAAAAAAAAGGCAAAATGCCTTGTAAATGGAGAGTTTTTCTGTCTAGAGGCGCGTCTTTGAAAAATCCCCGGCTCGTTCGAACTTTAATCTCATTGATCAGATGTTAGCATCAGGTAATTAAATGATGAAATAGAAAGGGGAAGTCCGATAAAAGCTCATTTTTTGTTTAATGATGATGAACTTAACTTTCCCAGTGACCATTTTCAGGGAGAAGAATTACATTTGGTATCTGGTCAATAGTGTATTTGCTTATTAATAGAATGAATGATTTAAAATTAGACAAATGACCCCTCAGATGTTTATTAGTAGACATGAAAATGCCTGTGGTTCTAATACGGTGTTTAATTTTTTTAAAAAAGTAACTTCCTCCTACTTGTAATGGTTCTAGTAATGGTTCCTGGCAGTTGTTGCTTTACTGGGAGAAGGAATGGCAAAGGCTGTAAGGGGGTCTCAGCCCCATCGCCCTTATCCGTCACAGGGGAGAGGCCTGTAGAGAAGAAGCCAGTAGGAAGCAAAAATAGCCAAAACCATGAGTTCTTCCAGGCGTGGGGTTCAGGAGAAAAATTCCCAGGGCTTCAGGGCAGTACTGAAGTGAGCTCAAAAAAATAATTTTTTGAGTAACCCGCAGACTAAGATAAGCTTGGGGGGGGGGGGGCAAGGGGGGATGTTAATGGTGCAGCTGATGGCAGGCAGAGAGGAAAGGGGGGAGGCCCAAGGAGCTGGGCAGTGGTGGAAGGGCAAAAACGGCTCTCGACAATTTTGAGAAGCTTTGAGCTCTCTTTCCCTCGTGTAGGCACTCGGGGCAGCTCTGTATCATCGCCGTTGCCCCAGTTTTGGGGGGCTTGCTGGAAAGGAATGCTCAGAAAGCCCTTTGGAGGGTCCCGTGCTAGCAGATGTGGGAGGGCAAAGCGGTAGAAGCGGAGATGCTGGGCTGGATGGACCTCTGAGACAGGGAGAGCGTGCCACGGGAGCTGGGTCCTACCAAAAAAAACCCCTCCACGATTCCCTCTTCTTGCATCCTCTGGCCGTGCCCCTTCGTGTCTGTACCCTCACCCTTGGGAAGCCCCAGGAGGGGCTTTTCTGCTCCTGCAGAACACCACCAGCCCTTCCAGTGGGCGCCAGGGGAAGGAGTTAAGGATGCAAGTTCAGCCTGAAGCTCCATTTCCTGGCTTACGTTGGCTGTTGCCAAAATCTTAATGTCATTTTAATGCATTTTTGTGTGCGTGAATCCATTTTACAGAGCTGCCGATTGCACACACTAACCCTTTTTATGTGACTAAAAGCCAGCTGTAGTATCCTTGAAGAATCGAATGCTCTCATAGTTCTGGAAATTGCTCTGGGTGTGCATGCGTGTTTATTTGTGCGTCAGCTCTTTTAATCTTTCTCCTGAAAACCTAATATACTGTAACTGGGACATTTTCAAAAAAAAAAAAAAAAGAGAACACTTCAAAACAATTCTAAATATAAATGAAATCCATTTCCAAATGGCTTGTTAAAAAAGAAAAAAAATGCAGATGGTTTATATTTATTATATCATTTTTTTGTTTTATCACCTTGCAAAATTTTACAGCTTAGAATCTTATTTAATGCGGGGGCATTTTAAGCAGCAATATTAGACAGCTGTATGTGCGTCATACTGAGAGATTTTTACAGGATATTAAAATTGGTTCTGATGTAACCTGGTGTTTTGAGAAGCATAGATTAGGCATTTTCCACGTTTGTAATTTTTCTGTTAAAAGTAGGTGCTTTTTTTTTTCCCTCTCTCTCTTTCTCTCCCCCCTCCCAATATCCTTTTAAGGTTTGATTCCAATTGTTCTTAAGGTGTAAAGGAAATTCAGGCCAGACGATTGAGAAACCGCTCTTTGAGAATATACGACTAACAAAGCGTGGCCCAGATATTATCTGGGCTGAAATTAAGTATAATTAGACTCTATAGCAAGTCATATACATAGTTAAAATAAATAACAAAGCCCAATGTTCATATTCTGGTGATTAATTCCCCCCCCTCCCCAGGTTCTGTTTGCTTTTACAGTTTTTCCATTGCAATCAACATGAGAATTTGCTGGGTTGCAGCAGCTGAGTAAGTGCCAGCCCAGGTTGTGGGGTGTTTTTTTGGTTTTTTTTGTTTGGTTTTTTTTTTTCCCTCAGCCTCCAACAGGCACGGGCAGGTTTAATGTTAACCGATCTCAACTACAGCTCCTCTGCTGGTTCTCACACCCTCCAGGTCAGAGCTAAATCCCCTATTAATTAAACAGAAATTATATCCGAAATAAATCACTTGGCGCAAGAAAACCCACGGTGGAATTTTTTGAAAGATGTTTGCAATAATTAAACATTCTGTGACTGATGACATTTTTAAATAACTCTTAAAATGCCAACCTGTGTTGATATTTAAAATAGACTCTTCAGTGGAAAGGCAGTGATCCCATCGAGCAAATAATACAGACCGCGTCATTGTATTTAAAACCAAAAAAAAAAAAAAAAGGGTGGGGGGGTGGAAATTAATCATTCCACAGCAACAAAACTCCGTGCTCCTGACTGTTTTCATCTGGTGAAAGTCTTGAAAGTGTGCTTTGAAGATGCAGGTTGGGGGGTAATCCTGCAGATGCTTGTGGAGGAAGAGCTGATAAACTTGCAATATCTGGGCTAAATCCATCCCGGGGCTGCCGGATGGGAAGGGAAGGGGTCGTGACTTCAGGCTGGTCTTTTTTTTGGGGGGTGGTTTGCTGTCTGTTCCTGGTAGGCTGCCTCCTGCACCCTACCTTTCCTCCCATCAGCAATTTTTTATTTTTTTTTTTTTTAAGGGCGTTTCAAGTCGAAGGGGAGTCCCCAGTATTTTCATCAGCGTCCTCAGGGGGACACGCTGTGGTGGGAGCACGGGCTTGCTTCAGCCTGTGCCCACTGACTTTGTTAAAAAAACTGACCAAACAACAAAAAAAAACCCAAATACAAAACCAAACCCATACAACAAAACCCCACCAGCAAAAATTAAATCAATAATAAAAAAAAATAAACAAAACCACAACAAAGAAACAAAAAAATACCCCAGGACCCCCCCATGGTTCACTTCTCCCAGTATTTGCAGGGAAAATAAATATTGAGTCCTGCCCAAGTGCAGGAGGAGAGGAGGTGGGGTAATGGGGGTTTTGGGGGTTTTTTTATGGTTTGAGGAACACGCAACCATTTATTGTTGTTTAGACAATTATTCTATCACCCCATGATCCCACCCCAGCCAGGAAGGGGAATTGGGGGGTGGGGGACAAGGAAGCCCAAGGTCCAGCAACGGGGCAAGAAGTTCTCAGGATTGTACCTGTCATGGAAGAGAGAGAACTCCTCAGCAAACTTTCTAATTTATATTGAATGTGACGTTTGTGGTATGAAATAATCTTGTTGGTCAGCTTTGGTCAAGTGCTCGCTCCTCCTCATCCCTGCACCTGGTGAGTTCTAAAACACTGAGAAACCATAGCTGGCTATAAAGTAAATATTTTCACAAATTCAGGCACCATAGTCTTCTAAAAGTGGAGTTTTCCCAAGCATTAGAAATTATTCTGTGTCACTCAAACCAGGACAGTGGTGTAGGAGGAAAAGAAAGTGGCTTTGGTGGGTGATGGATGGCCTTCTTGGCCAGGTGGGACCACCACCTTGGTGCAATGCCTTTTGCAATCTGGAAAGATTTGGGTGTCCTGTGTTGGCCACGTTGGGGTCTGGTGGAGGCCATTTGGCTTTTGTGCTTCTCTCTTGTGACCTCGTTAACACTGATGGCTGCAGCTGAGAGGAGGCAAAGGAGAGCAGCCACCTTACCCAGTATTGATCTGGCTACTCAAAGAAAAGTCAGGAAATCCTCTTTGTCTTGGTTTAGTGTTTTGGTTTTTTTTTTTCTGAGCTGTGTTTTACATTCCACCTGGATTTTATAGCAGGCAATTTCAGAGAGAGGCACGGGGAACCAGGAGAGTTGGCGTGTCTTTACTTGAGGGGAAAAACAATCGTCTTTCACGTTGCTGTAGCAAGTCTGCTGGCTCCATGGCTGTGCTTTTCCTTGCTTTTCACTGGAGCTTCGATCCTGGAATGAGAAACAGAGTGAAGCTGAGGAGAGTGCACGGCTGAGGAACGTGGACATCATGGTGTGGAACAGTTGGATGGCAGCTCTGATGAGCAGCTCATCCCTACGGGTTGGATTTACGTGCGTTTGGGAAACCACAGCTGTTCTGCTTCTACCAAACCCAGGGCTTTGCTGGGCTAATGGTCTCCTTCTGCTTAAAGGCTCAGTTTCTAAGATTGGGACAAATACTTCTGGGGGAAATTAGAGGAGGAGTGAGCAAATGTGAATGGTGTTTGGAAGAAGAGCTGAGGAGATAAAATGCAAAGAAGTGCTGACCTGGGTGGATCTAATCACCAAACTGTGGTCTGGGGACATGGTCCACAAAGCTGAGACTGGACTGGATGTACGGGCAGGTAAAATACAGTAGTTTTACCTAAATTTTCTCTCTGTGCTGGTGACCTTGTGTCCTCCTCCCGGTTGAAGGTCTGATGGTCGAGCAGTCGATGGCTGGTGACTGAGGTCACAAAGAACATGTCATTTCTGAGGGCTGTGGCACTGAGCCACCAGGACCCTCACCTCCCTGTCCCCCGAGGGATGGGTTGGGAAGGTTTCCAGGCTCCAGCCCTGTTGCCCAGGCTGGGTCCCAGCTGTGACACCCCTCCTGCCAGGGGATGCTCAGCCTCCTGTGCCTGTTGCCGCCATTTCTTCTCATTTGTTTAATTATTGGTGTTGGCAGATGTAAATTATCAATGGTTGCAGTCTGTTGATGGCTTTGGGCTTTTTTTTAGAGCTGTAACCTATGTGGCAGTGTGGGGTTTATTGGTTTCTTTATTAAGGCTCCGGGGAGACCTTATAGCCCCATCCAGTATCCAAAGGGGGCTTACAGGAAAGCTGGAGAAGGCCTTTTACAAAGGCATGTAGTAATAGGATGAGGGGTAATGGCTTCAAACTGGAAGAGGGGAGATCGAGATGAGATGTGGGGAAGAAGTTCTTTGCTGTGAGGGTGGTGAGAGCCTGGCCCAGGNNNNCACTAACCGTTATTCTATGCTGACTTTTTCCCGATTGCGGCGGCGGTGGGATTCGAACCGGGGGCTCTTCTTCCCGGCCGGCTGCGGCGCGCGGCCAGTAGAGGGCGCCGAGCCCCCAGGCACGGCGGGACGGGGCGGGGCGGCGGCGCGCGACCACCCCCCCCCCCCCCCCCCCCCCCCCCCCCATCCCGCACCCTCCCTCTGCCGCCCTGAGGGGAGCGCGGTGCGTGTCCCTGTGCGTGTCTGTCCGTCCGTACACCACCCCCGGCTCCACTCACTGTGCCATTATTGTAATTAATAAAGACAAATTTCAGCCAGGCCCGGCCATCTCCCCCCCCCCCCCAACACCCTGTGGAGGATGCACCCTCTGTGAGGAGCTCACCAGCTGCGTGGGCCGCGGGCGGGTAAAACCCACCCTGTCTGTTGCTAAATGCGAGAAAGCACAGTAAGCATTAAGCACTCCCGAATTTATATCTATATCTATATTTGTTGGACTAGGGTTTGTTTTTTTTTTTGGCACATTGGGGCACTTTTTAAACTCGAGCGGCCTCCTGTACGAATCCGTTCGGAATTGGGAAACCATGGCTTCCCTTATGTATACATCTCTCCGGCGTTACCCGTTTTCCAGCTGGGAAGGCTGGCAGGCAGACGGCCTCCGAGGCGGCTGCCAATGCTGATTCATGACCCAACCCACAAAGGATTATTAATACGGTACCATAAGAACATTTTTCCCCCACCGAAGACAATGAATGTGTAATTTCTGTGATGCAAGCGGAGGTCACTCTGCTGCTGCTCTCCTGCCAGTAAGTTATACAATAACTTTATAAAGCGTACTTGTCGGACAGAGCCAAAACCTCAGGATCCCTTTCAAAGCCAGGGTTTTTACCCCATTTGGTTTACTGCGAGCCCGTGGGTTTTTTTGGCCAGCTAGAGTCATACTATAAATTAATTTTATTCTGCAACTTTAGAAGGCACTGTAAGGTTTAAGAATATTTTTTCCAGTTGTCACGTTTCTAAATATGCTCTTTTTTTCGCCATATCCCGTGCCAAAAAGCACAGCTTAGGAATGTAGTAGGAACACAGGAATTGCCACAACAGTCCATCTTGTCAGTCTCCTGTCTCTGTCGGCTGCTGCTGCCAGATGCAAATTCTTGAAGCAACTACGTAAAAGAAGTTCTCCTAAAAGAAATACTGAGGCGTGGCAGGAGGGAAGGAAAATAAGAGTGGCTGGAGAGACAGGGCAGAAAGCCTTTTTATTTATTTTAGTTATTTATTCCAGCTACTTACAGATTTATTTTATAGAACTTTAAGGCTGATTTTCATTTCTCCTCCTCTTGCCGAGCAGCCCTCCGCCGTGCCACATATGGGAAGCAGCAAAAACAGAGAAGGGAAGCTGCTTACTTTCTGTTTCAGGAGAGGAGGTGAAGGGCTTTAAAAGGTGAAAATGATTTGCTAGAGGTGATGGGAAGAGGCAGCAGATTGCTCAGAAGAGGCAACAGTGAGGATGCTTTGTGGAGCGCAGTGTCGGAAAGCGCTGAATATCCCTACAGCAAGTTCATCTAGCCTGTCTAATGGCTAGTTATTGTTTGAAATGCTTGCGTGGAAGCACAGCACTAGAAAATTCAATGGTACAAGGGAGTTATTTAGCTTATGCCCTTGAGATTAATCACCGGCTCGGTAACTTAACTCCAGAGTGATATCTTTCTGCTGTGATGTGACTTACTCGGAGAGCGGCTGAGCAGCCGAGGAGCGGGCAGTTTGCAAAAATCACGGCGTCAAACATGTCGATGTCCAACAATTTGGATGTCGAGTGGGACCCCTGGTTTACGATGTGCAGCTTTGCAGCTGGTGGAGCAGCCATACCCACCCCCCCCCCCTCGCTGCCTTGGTTAATCCACTGGAAAACCGTGGTCGTTCTTGCCCTTGGGAGCCCGTCGCGGTTCGGTGCCGATGAGGCAGAGCAGGGAGAAAGCTTGGAGCAGGTAGAGATCTCGGGGGGGGCACCACTGCCAGTTGCAGACCTTCCCACCGCTGTCTGTGGATTCGTTTTGCGTGCTGCAAATTAAGAGTGAAATATACTCCAGGTGTTTGGTGTTCAGGATCGCGATCTGATCTCTTAGTGGGTTCGTTAGCTGGCCGAAGGGGACTCTCACTAACTGCATTTCCTGATGCTTTCATGTGCAGGAAGCTTACCAGAGAGTTAAGAGGAGCATATTTGGTGTGAAAGCATCTAGAAAACGTAGTGGATTAGAAGAGGCTTGTGTATAGAAGTTAGTAAACCTAGGATAGATCATGTTCGTAAAGGATTTTAGGGATCGACATATTCCTCACTCAAGGATCTTTCCATCCTTAGCCATAAATGTATTGGATGAAGGCCATCATTAATTTAAATCAATGTCTTGCACTTACGTCTGAAGCTTATCCAACACGGACCTTGTTCACTGACAATGAAAACGCTTTTTTCTGCTGTTCATTGCTGCTCTGCGTGGCGTGGGCCACCTACATACATGGAGAGATTTTTTCCTATTCATATGTACCCCCCCCCAAAATGTTGCCCAAAATGATCGAGAAGAGGGGGGCAAAAAAAAAAGGACATTTCACATACATAAAATATGTAATTAAAATGATGAATTATTGTAAGATAGAATATTAGCCTTTTGACATTTTAATCTGAGCAGGAGAGAGTGAGAGAGTGCATTCAGAGCCGCTCAATTAAATTTAGAATTTTTTCCCCTCCATTGTTATGAATAAATAGAAAGATTCTGTAGCAGTCTGTGGAATTATTAATTGCAAGTACTGTAGAAGGTGCATGCACCGTATCATGAAATGGAGTATCATTGTTAGTGACTATATTTCTTGGTAATTAAGGCCCAGACTAATGATGCAAGTTTTCTTCAGCATGATTTTCATCTGATTATGAGGCTGCTTCATTAAGAGCACTCAGACTAACGAGCTGTAGCTGTAATAAAGTAATTTTCTGTCTTGTGCTCTGATTGATAAAGAGTTTCTATAGCTAAAAGGAATTGAAAATATAATTATAATTAGAAATGGTTGAATAAAGTTATTACAGGATTGCTGAAGGGTAGTGCAATTGACACCATAATGTTTTTTGGAAGTGTGCATCTTAAAATTAGACTTTATAAAAGGAAGGAAAGAAAAAAAGCAACCCACAACCCCAAACCCTCTATGCTAATAAATGGGCAGAATGTTGCTGCTTCCATAAAATGAACTGTTAGATTAAAGTAAAATGAGGTTTTCCCACGTTGTTCAGAACAAGAAAAACATATGCAGGAAGAATGCTGTTGCCTTTCTTCCCAGCATTCCTCTTAAGTGAAGTAAAGCTTATGAAAGTGCTTTTTACTCCATTTATAAAAATTTTCATGCTGCCATATGTTGCAAAAAAGATCTTTTTGATTAAGCTGATGTGTTTTGAAGCATACAGTGTAATTTTGGAGTTTCCCTTTAAGAATGTGCAAAGAATTATGTGAGTCTTTTTCTATATGTTTGCATATGTTAACTAGTGGTCTGTAAATACATTTTTAGAATGGAGAGGTTTTCCTTTTTCTTTCTTTATGTCCTTTTTTTTTTTTTTTTTTTAATCTTGTTGTGTTGGCCAATATCAAACTATAACTGGGTCAAATACAAGGTCTTTTTTTTTTTTTCTCAAGGGGAAGCAAATCAACTTTTCATTCCAGAAACCTTATTCTTCTTTATGATGTTCATATTATAAGCAGCATAAACTCCGTTAGAGCAGTCCTCTGTGTGCATGTCATAGGATATATATGCTGTATTGATATAGAAATCTATAATAAGGGTTTTATTTAGAATTAGCTGATGCACTTTAGTAGTCAGAAGTTGTTTGACTTATTTAATTTGGAGGCTTTTTGTATTGCTGTATCTCCCTCTTTGGAAGTCATGCATATATTTTAAAGCTACAGTTATGCACATTTGGTTATGTAAATCTGTCCTATGCAGACTCTAAGGAACTTTATTGTATTGGTTTGAACCAAACAGTAGATCATCTAGATGTATATTTATGCTAATTAACTTAAAGCCAGCATTTTGCATTGATTGCTCCGTCATAATGCTTTTTGGAAGATTTTTAGAATTTTTGAAAATCATTCTTAACACATTATATGGTGATAAAAGTGTGTTATTGGAATACCATTAGCAGGAATAAAAAAAAAAGAGCAGAATTTTATTGGTTGTTCATTGAAAATGTTAGCTGTGATTAGTTACATAATCCTACATTAACCTGTAAATTAAAATTCCTTGGTGCAATTTGATGGCTGATTTAATTTTGTCTTTCTTTGTTTGCCGCAGGCTAATTCCATTATGAATTCTTTATACAGCCTTTTCCCTCAATGATTAGCAGCTTCTACTCAAGTTCTGATTACTATTGTACACTTAGCACTACATAAAGCTGGGGATTAATATTCCCCTGAAGAATTGTTGCTATGGATCTGCTCTATTCCTTCTAAGAGATGTTTCTGCAGCTTCAATTGTCCATAAATTATGATCTCTAGTGAATTATCAGTGGGAGTGAACTAAGCTTAACAAGCTGAAGAGAGCACTCTAGTTCTGAAAGAAAAAGGGAGAGAGAGATAAAAAGATTCTCAATTATTAATTGCAAGGTTTCCATAATACAGAAGTGGTGATATTTCCCCTATCTTCGTTCCTGGGAGCATGTAAGAAATCAGGGTGAGTCAGAAACACTGAATTCCTAACCCCCTCCAGCACTTAGAGATAAAACCTACCCGAGGATCTTAATTATGCGTCGACGGAGGTGGAAAAACCAGCCCCATTGCGCTGGGTTTTAATATTTTGGCTCTTCTAATTTCTCTGTTTCACCATCTCTCTCCTCCTGGTGTAGTTTTCAGCCTGTCAATAGCACAGTTAGTAGCCTGGCTCAACTGCCTTTAAAATATAGTTGGGATTAATAGGGGGTTTAATTGCAGATGTCTGAGGATCTTTCACATTTGGAGAGGTTTTATGAAGAGACAGCTATTCCAGTTCAAGTTTGTGAGCACTTTGCTCCTATCTCTTCCCCTTTGTTAGGGCTTTAAAGTCATATATTTCTCCTACTGATTCACGGCTGTTTCCTTTCTCCTCCCTTGAAAAATCTAACATACCTGCCATTAGTCCTTCTGGACGGGTATGTTAGATTTTTCCTGAGGTGATCGTGTCCTCCTTTCTTCCAGCCCCAAGACAGGGGAGCTCATCCTTAGACTTGAGGCTGGGGAGTATTTGAGTGTATTTGAGGCTGCCTGGAGACCCCCAAGTATTTTTTTTAGGATGTTTTTTAGGCGAAAAAAGCTACCTCGTGCATCGCAGTATGCTCTCTGTAGTATTAGATCATATTTAGTAACAGACAAAGTTAAAAGGCCACGGTAACTCTTTTCATGAGGGTTGGCAAATAACCTGCCCTGGTCCACGAGAGTTGTTTAGACGCTTGAGCTGACAGTGTTCCAGCCCTATTCCAAGAGAAACAAATAACTTTTAAAAATGTGACTAATAGAAGGTGGTTTTTTGGTCTCTCTTTCAAAGCCGCGCTTGATAATATTCAGCAAAATCTGTGTATGCTTTAAATTAAAACCAGCGCCGGAGTCCAACTGGTGTTTTGTGCTTGGAGCTAGTGACAGAAAGAACAAAGGTGGGTTAGTTAAATTACTGGATCTGAATTCTCTGGTCTGCTCAGTCCACTTTGTGCTGATTACTGAAACTGCTGGAGATGCCCATCAAACAATTCCCCGTGGAGCCATGGTGGTGCCAATTGTCTCGGCCCATAGCGTAACCATCAGAAGATGATGTATACGGAGCAGTCAGGACTTTGCTTGTCCCCAAATGCAAGATGTTGTGGCTGGGAGAATGGAGGAGATGTTAGAATAATCCCTGCAGAAGGGCAAACAAACTGGGTATTTGTGATTTTTTTGGGGGGTTTGGTTGTTTGGTTTTTTCCTTTCCCACCTATGCATTTTCTGCAGTGCTCAGAAACTCAGTGTAATGGAGCATTTCACCTTATAGTTTACATTTGGACTGTCATGTTGAACAACAGAGAATTCTTGAAGAATCTCATCTTTTTTCTTCCAGCCCACTCTGTTGTCTTCTTTTTGCAGTTCCTCTATGTAGTTGAAAGCTGCTCAAATTTTACTCCTTTTGCTAGGATTTTAATCTGCCTAGTGTCTTTGAGTGCTCTGGAGCTCTGTTGTGAAGGACAGTGTCTTCTGTCGATACCTCCTGCATCCCCTTCATGATTTTAAAGGGGAAAATCTGAAGATTTTCCCGAAGATGTCCCTTATTATTTCTTCCCAGCCCTGTTGTGTTCTTTTCCAGGTGGAGCAATCCGAACTGCCCACTCCAGCCATGGATGTGTTGCGAGGTTGTCATAATCACATTCTTGCCTTTATTGACATTTTATTGCCTAGACCTTTAGTGCTGAAGGTCCTTGTGGACTTTGGATGGGGTCGTCCTAATATTTGTTCTCATTTGCAGACAGTGATCCTTCTGTTGCTCCTCCTAAAGTGGCAGCAAAGGCAGTAGTTTGAAGGGAGAAGTTCCTGCTTGTGAACGTTCATCACTCCTGTTAACTGGTGCTATGGTTGCTACAGCAGCGAGGCTCTGTGCCAGGCACGGTCACGTCAGTTGAATTATTTACCTGGTTTTTCTTTACGTTGGGAGATGCTAATCATCATCTGATTTTCCTGACTTCCCCGTTTCCCGGTTGAGATCCTTGCTCTGGGGTCTGCCCTGGAGTTCACTTTGCACATCGCTGGTCAAATCATCAGGGAACTGAAACGGTGATTGCTCTTACTCCTTTTTGGGGGTTTGGGTCTAGCTGTGACTGAAGCTGGCTCTGCTCCAGTTTGAATTCAGTAGGACTTTTACCAAGATTCAGACCAGTAGAAGAGAGGAAACGCTGATTTGAGCTTGTTTTCAGTTCAGGTTTGGTTCTCTCTCAGGATTAAACCCCGTAAGCCCTGGGTCTCTGATCAACCCTTTCTGCCCATCTCCATTTGAGTGTCTGATGTTTCTCCAACGTTACTACTGCCTCTCTCGTCTCCCTGAAGTGCTGGCTTCTCTCTCTCTCTCTGCTCCGTCGCATTCAGTGGACTAATTGGTGAAAGAGGGCAGCAGAGATCCTTTTTAATAACAGAACGTATCTGTCTCAGCTATGAAGAGGAATTTGTGTAACCAGAGCATGGGGGTGTGGGGGGATGCCCGTGCTGACTCCGAGGAGGAGATGTGGGGATGAAGGATGGTGTGGCCCAAAGCAGAGATGCTCATATGCACCCCTGAAGCCACGTTAGCACAAAGCTAGGTCAGTCCCTGATGACTCTGCTCTTTCTCACGTGTTTAAGAAGAGGTTTAAGAATGGTATTGGTGATACAGATGATAGCAAACAGAGGATGCAGCTGCAGGACACGTGAAGCTTTAGAGTCTAAAGTGTGTGTGTGTGCTACTTGTTTGCCAAGCCAGGCCCTGTACTTGTGAAAACAGTATTCGCTGGCTCTTCGTGATCTTTTCCAACTCAAAAAGTTCCCTCAATGTGAAGCCGATGATGACCTAAAAGGGGAGAGTCTGAATTACGTTGGAGAGAGAGCAGTGAGTCCCTTCCCCTCGCTCCCAAGGGATTCTCCTCTAATTCCATTTATTCTAACATTGAATATAGTTCCATTAAAAACTGGGCTGGAAGGTGCTGCTCCTGTGTGTGTGGATTTACAGCAATCCAGGTAGGACAGATGATTCCTGGGGTGTGTTCATCTACCTCATCAGAGATGAAGGTGACTTATCTCCTCAGGGAAGTCCTTTCTGATGCTTCACGGTATTCGCTGTAGTCCTCACCTACTGTAAATGAGTCTTAAGCCTCCCAGAAACTTCATCCCATTGCTGCTCTGTTGCATCCACTCTGGACCGGAAGAAATGCTTTAATTTATTGATGTGATTTAAATCTGTTTAGCCACAGATTTCCTGTGTTTGAGCAGTTAAATCCTCCAACATCACTTTATACTCGTTCCTGTTTGATTATCCCATTCTTTTCTGTCCGTTTCTCTGATTTGTCAAGAGCATTTGAACATCTTCCTTCAGGTCTCTGCTGCTGTGAAATGTGCTAAACTTTGTACAAACAAGCGTTATGGTTTTTCTTTTCCTTGATTTTTAAATTGGGCTGTCAAATCACAATTCCTCTTCTTACACCACAAGCAGTTGACATACGTTGCTCTCTAGATCCCACTGTTCGTGTAACCATAAACAAAAATTTTTCCTCCTTTGGTGGTGGCTTTACTTCTTCCTCCTGGAAATAAATGTGGAATTTCAGGGCCAGAGGGCAGTTTTTCACATTTAAGCTGTCTTGCTTTATTTGCTTTGTTTCTAAGTCAGATCACTATGACACTGTGGCATTTTTCATTAAGGGTGTGTCTTCCTAATCAGGAAATTCAGGTGACAGTGTGAAGTGACTCCCTAGAAAACTTCATCTGCACCCTTGCCTGATTTCCTCAGATGTTTTTTAGTTTAGAGATTAACTTCACCTCCACTCCCCTCCTGTCCTCCTTTCTGGAAGTGTCAATACTTTGAGGTATCTGGATGTCAGAGGTACTCCTTCAAAGTTCCTAGGTGAGCACCTAAAAATGTTTAAGCAAGTAATGACCCAAGAGGCAGTGCATTTCTGAGCAATCATTGCACATCTCGCGTAGCCTTAAAGGCCACCAGCCCAAGGTCTGTAAGCAAGGGCACAGACTTGCCATGAAGGACAGTAATAGAGACAAGAAAATGAGAGGATAGAGGCAGCCCAGACAAGGAGATTTACGGAGTGTTGTAGAAATAAACGCGCTGCCAACAGCTCGTCACATGTTCCATTCACGCATTTACTGAACTCTGCAGAAATAGATGCGTTTAATCAAAGAAATGGAACTTTTTAAGATCAGTTGGCAAGTGAACCTCTGCCAGATTTGTTTTCTGGCCATAAAGCTACGTCTGTAGCAGAGTGGAAAATAATCCTTGGTTCAAAGATTTACAGCAGGGGTGAATTTACCAGTCAGGTAGATACTACACCGCATTTTCACATGCGTAATCCAAAAATGATCTGTCTGGAAACAAAACTTTTAAACTTTGATTGTGAAGTTTTGCGGGTCACATAAATGATCTCTTTGGCATAGAGATGCTTATCCCAGAGCACTTTTCTCAGAACAGCCCTATTGCATCTGTTTCCATATATCTGGTTTAACCCAAAGGTGCGTACGTTTGTTTTTTTTTGGTGGAACAGTACTTTTAAAGGAGAGTGGCTGATTTGGAGTGCATGAAAATATGATAATTCTTACATTAATTTCTCCCCTAGATTTGTAGATTCAGTAGCTGCCAAGCTTCTCTGCTCCAGCCCTGATGACCAAAGACCTAAATTCTGATTTCTGCGGACTTGGTGCTAACTCTCAGTGATTAAAATAGGCTCGGGGCCAAGAGTCCTATGTGAATATTTGCAATTCCTGTTAACCTCAGTAGTGCATAGCACACGTTAAAATTACTTCTGGGACCCTCACCATCTTTTCAATTAAATTACTTACCTGTAATGGCTCTCCATATTAAATGTTAATGTCCTCTGCTCCTTTTTATTGGGTGTTGTTCACCGTCTATTATCTTTCTCCAGTTTCCAGCTTTCTATCCCTGTATTTTTATTTTTAAATGTAAACTAAGCAGTGATCCAAATCTCAATAGAATCACTGACAGAATAAAAACCATTGTGGTGTTCTTCAGACCAAAGGCTCAGCAAATCCAGCATCCCGTCCCCAATGATAGCTGTAAATGGATACTTGGAGAATAGTAAGCCTGTGTGATTCTTCATTTCCGATACTCCCCCAATCCTGCAGTACTTCCCAACCAAAGCATTTCTTGCACCTTGTGTAGTATGTCTGGTCACTAACTCCCAGCAGATCTCCCTTCTAGGGACTTGCATAATTTTCACGTTTAAACCCCTGTAAATATTTTGTATTCCTAGCATCCTCTCCTAAGGAGTTCTCCAGGTGGCTCTTCATGCAATGGAGGTGTTGGCCTCCTTTGGTTTCTTTTGAATTTTGCTTCCACGGGCTTCCTTTGATGGCCCTTTTCCTCTCCTATTGAGAGACGTGGTTAACAGCCCCTCTCTTTTGTCCTCCTGAGGCCACATGCAGTCGTTTAGGCTTTTATCTCATACAAAGTCATTTCTCTTGCCAGATCGAAGAGTCACAGCCTGTTCTGTTTATCTCTATCTGCCAGTGCGTGTGGGTGATACTTGGCTCTCTGGCTGTGGTGGATGGCAGATGACCGAGCCTTGTATGAATACATGTGACCCTGCTGTTGCAAAGTAGGTAGCTTCATCCAAGTTTCATTCATTCTTATGTGTGTGGGTCCACTCCAAGTAACTACTTTCTGGAATTGGTCAAGTATTTGTCATTCTTTCCCTTAACTGTTCATAGCAAGGGTTGCCGTTGGCCAACTCTCCCGCACAGAAGCTGAATGTTGTGGTCCTGCTTTGTGTTGGTGTGGAGGAATGAATCGTGGACACTTAGCTCTTGGGCTGATATAAATCAGTATAGCCCTGTTGATTTCAGAGTACCACCACAGCAGGGTTGGCCGAGTCTTTTGATGTATATGGGAACTGCTTAACTATCATAAAACTGGTTTTGCACGTGCCTGACTTTAGGCATCTCCCAAAGAATTGGGCTGAATGGGAGCTGATGCAATAAACCTCCACAACACAGTGTTCCTTCTTGACGTTTCAGCATAGGCAGTAGGCAAGGTGTTTACACATGCGTTGCTATTATTATAACCCTCAGTGAACTCGTCTCCCCAGCTGGAGCTCAGATATACAAGATAAAGTTAATTGGGCTCCCTTTCAACTGGAGGACTTAGACCTCCTTCCGGCTTCTCAGGTAAAGGAACGTGCTTTGGACTGTTGTTATATCTCACTCCTCCCTTGAGCTATGCTAAGTCAAATACTGTAAACTGATAAACATTATTCTAACATTGGTAACACTTGTATAAACTCTAGTGCTGTTCCCTTCTTAACACCTCCCACTTCCTTGCATCCGTGTAAATTCTTCGTCCCAGCATGGTGCACAAAGGTCCGACACGGATCATGTAACTTCCCCAATACAATGAACGCTTTCTTTCCGTCTTTGCTGGACTCTGGAACTCCTTTGCTTTACTTCTGCTCAGCGCTGAAACCCAGGCCTGCTTGCCAGTGATTTATTGGGTATTCAGGGTTTCCAGTGATTTACATTTTCCATCTTCCCTCGAAGGCGTTTTGTGCTCCTTCAGGAGGATGTGGTGGTTGGCTTTCACGTAAAATATTCTTTGCAACCATTTGACTTCTGAATTCAATGAGTAGTCTCACCTTCTTCATAAGAGTTAAAAGCAGTGCTGGCTGGATTTGGGTCTGAGAAACAATAAAAAGAAAGTTTCTCTTTAGAAGCACATTAAAAACTTAATGGTTTTGGTTTGGTTTTTCTTTGCTCTGGGAAGAGGAAGGAATCTTGGTTTGACTGGCCCTGCTGAATTCATTGGCTAAATATAGGGAAGTACAACTTTTCCCTCTTACTTGTCAAATTGGAAGATGCTCTTTTCCCTTCTACTCAAGACCTAGGCGACAAGGAAGAACCCACTCTTCCTTCCCATACATAAATATTAGTGATCAGCCTTTCTTTTGAGGAGCATTTCTGGGAATATTTTTGAAGAGATTGCATCCGTTGGTTGAAAACCTAATCCTTTCTCTCTCCCTCACCCTCTGTTCATTTCCCATTTAATGGAAACTGTCGTTTAGCCTTTGATTCAGCAAACACCAATATATTTGTTTTAAGGGATTCCCCAGCAACCTGTCAGTCTTGTCATTCTAAATCTGCCCGTACTAAGGTGAGGGGGGTCCCTGTGTGCTTCAGGCAGTCAACTGCCAGAAGGAAAATACCCATCCTAAGAAGTACTAGCTTCTTAGGAACATAAATTAGAGCTTCCTGCTGCCGCAATTAAAATCATCCTGGTTCTCCAGTTGGCTGGGTGTCTGCAGGGCACACCCACCCTTTGTTTGGAAGGTCCAGCTGACCATCTATTTGTCTATGCTGGAGAAGGAACATGCGCTGTGGGAGATGTGCCTAAGGATGCTTCCCTCTGCTGAGGGGCATCTTGCCACTGCACACGTGGCAGGAGAACAATTTCTACATTCACAGAGAGAATATGAGAGCAAAACCCCAGCCACAGCCTAAGATTTCAACCCTCCTGAGATGCTGGGAGCCCCGTAGGGACTGGCTGTCCTCTCAGGCTTTCTCCCTTTGGGCCTGAAATCTCCCAAACGCAGGTTGTTTGGGCTTTGCTCCAGATACAGGTTGCAAAGAAGTGTCTTTCAGGGGTGACAGCTACTGCCCCAGCTGTGAGGTCAAGTCAGCTGCTGGTGGATTTGATCTTGCAGTTTGGAGTGGTTCTTGGTCCCCAGTACCCTGTCAGTACGAGCATCTGAGCTTGAGAGAGAGGGGAAGGAGGCGGAGGAGGAAAGGGAGAAGGTGGGAGTTAGTACCCTGGAGCAGTGCTGTTTCACAGTGGTATTTGTTTTCTTTGTGGATCCAAGGGCACCACATGAGAACATGGTTCTTCCTCTGTGGTGGCCCACCAACTGTAGCTAGAGTAGCTTCCTCCAGCTTCATGTCTCAAGCAAATGAAATGATGTCTTAGGGTCTAATGTCAGATTGTTTTATTTTGCTCTAACATCCTCTGGCCCAAAGTGAATATCTAAAATCCATCAGACAGTCTCACTTGTAATATTTTTGACTAAAGCTGTTGAACTTAAGCTCCTGTGGAACCTAGATAGCAGTTTGTCTTTCTTTTAATATAATTGTTGCATGGTATCATTTTAATTGTAATATTCTTTCTTGCAAGGCTTTTAAGGATTACTTTTTGAAAGGTGTTGGAAAGGTGAGAATGATAATTAAATCTTATCTCAAGTGTAATTTTATGGTTATATCATACTATTCCCCAGAAGTATGGTTTTGAAACTGTTGTGGGCTGTGAGTGAACCTCTAGGGCAAAACTGAGAAGAAAGTGCTAAAACATGACTCTTTAGCCCAATTATTTTTATGTCTGCATTGGAATGCCAGCTTCTGGAACTTCTTTGATCATTTCGCTAGTGTCATTAAGTAATTATATTAAAAGAAATATTCCTATTCTTCAGTATTGCTATGTTTGTCACAAATTGTTGGAAGCTAGAGAGTTGAAAGGCTTGTGTCTGAATTCCCAGAACCAAAGCATACGTGTGTGCCCAGCTACGTACTCTCAAAAGCAACTGAAATGTCCTGGGTGGTGACTTCAGGCCTGAGCATGACTTATTCTTTCCTGGTGCTCCAGTTAGAGTGATTTTATTTTTCAGACAAGATTATTCGCAGCTATCCCAAAAGAGAAATGGTAATCCAGTTTTGTGGTTATTGAAATTGTTTGCAAGTCTGGATGAAATTCAGATGGTAGTTTGGGCTGAGCAGGATGACAAAATCTCAGGGAAGTTTAAAGGAAATGCTTTAATATTTATCTAAATGAAACTTACTTTCTTTACTTTTAATAACATTTTTCATTCTTTAATAACATATAGTTTTAAAAATACTTTTGGAGCAATATGGCACTTTCTTTCTACCCCAAAAAAGATTTTCTTATTTATTCATTTTTGCTGAGAAAAGGGAATTTGATTTTGCATCATCCCGAACCTATGCATTTTAAAACTTTTTTTCATATTAATGTAGCTGTAGTTCTGCAAGGTTAGACCATGGAGATGATTTGAATGAAGGGGCGAATCAGAGGACATTTCCTCTACAGAACCTTCTCACAGCGTGGAGCTGCCTTCAGTCAAGTCAGTTTGTTAGTTCCCGGCTGTGCCTGGTGGGATTTGATCTGCTAAACCTACCTTGAAGCCCATCCGCCCCAAGGTCCTGGCAGTGTCCCTTCTCAGTTGGTGTCCTCTTCAAGCTGGAGTCAATATTCATGACCAAAATGGAGCAGCTTCCCATCTGCAATCTGCAGGGCAACTCAGAAGCTGAGATGAAGGGAATAACCCCAACCTGGCGAAGGCTTATGCATGTTTTTGGCAGAGTGGAATCCTTTTTGCAAAGGGATTCTACCAACGGGAGAACCTCTGTCTTGCTCCAAAGCAGCTGTCCAGGAACTGGCAAAGGTGGATGGTAAATCTCAGATCCTCATCCTAGAAATAATAACCTATCAAAGGCTCGCTGGTTTCAGACAAACACCCCCACAGGCTCAGCCCTGGGTGTCATAACTCTGAGAGTAGGGGGAAACGATGCGTTTTGGAAGGGTTCTGGCTGCAGACTTTAAAAGGGTGTAAGATATGTACCTGCCTGTGAGTTTGGCCTGATCTGGGCCCAGGTTGAAGGCAAAACCCCAGGAATTATTCCTACAATGCCTCCGTGCGTGCTTTGTGCAGAGGAGAGAAAAGGAAACAAATAGAGTGTTTCTGCTGATCATATTTAAACCCACGTTTTCATCAAAAGCTCATGTAAATTCGGTTTCTTGTATTATAACTTTTTTCCTTTTCCCCGTTGTATTTCAGACACTGATATGATTATATTTACTGTCAGAGTGCTTTACAGATCTGGAGGGGGGTATTATTTTTTTTTTATACAGAGATTTTTAAATTTTTGTGTGGCTAACTCGTATCTCTTAAAACTTTGTAATGAAATATAGGTCTAGACAGAAGTTGGTTTTGTAGATATTGGGCCGTATTTCTTTTCCCTTTCAACCTTTGCAACCTCATAATTGCGTGGCTCTCCCTGACATTAATGGGAGTTACACATTCATAGGGAGAAAAGAGCATATTCCCACCCTCTTGCTTTAAAATGTATCCAGTAGATAATATGAAAGGCTTTCTAATCCTAATGATTTTTTTTTTTTTTCCCCTAGTGTTTGTTTTAAAAAAAGTGTTCCTCTGCAGGGGGTTGATCCAAAGCCCATTGAAGTCAGTGGGAATTTTTCCATAGAATTCTATGAAGTTTGGATCTGCTCCTTAGATAGCTCCGGGAGGTAGCCTTCTCATTTTTGGCAGCTGTCCTTGGGGGCGTTGGAGGAGAGCTGCTGCACTCTCAAGTCCATACAGCGTGGAACATGCTATTGATTATAAAGCACAACTCCTGCAAAATTTCAGCTGGAAGGGGGTAGGAGGTTCCCCCTAATAATCAATAGCACAATATGGCACTATTATCAAGGAATTGGCTTTTTAACAAACACTTTTAAAGCAACAAAGGAGACGAGATGGTTTTCATTTAAAGGGTGAACTCCCCTTTATTCTTGGGATTCCAGGCAGATTAGCCCTGGTATGTCCTCCAAAGCGTTACAGAACATATTAATGATATTTTCTGTTCTCTTTGCAAAAGAGTACAGCCTTTTATCAGTTTTTGTAAGTTTTTGCTTTGTCAAGCGCAATGGTGCGCCGCTCAGCAGCGGGCAAGTGAGAGAGCTTGAAAAAGGTAGAAATAAGCAAATTCAGAAGGAGGGTGATCCTGTCTAGCAAGTGCTTCTTCCAGGTCTACGTTTTCACACTGTCCAGTGGCACAGAAGTCCTCTGCCACTCAGGTTGCACGTCTGTACCACTGCTTATTTGTGCAATGTTTACTTAAGTGTCCTATCAAGGTAGATTTCATACGAAGAGGCAGTCCCTGTGTAAACTTTGAAGGTATTAAGGTAATGATTTTAAGTAGGACCCAGCTCTATTCTGCTTTTGGCAGCTCCCATGTATGTTCCTGTCCAGGCAAATCTCTCTCTTTCTGGCTGCAGAGGTTTGCTGGCTGTGTGTAGCCACCTCTCTCTGCTTGCAAGGTGTCCCATTGATTTTTGCCTTGTAGACATTGCTCAAGTTCAGCGACCAGCGTGTGAGCATGTCTTTTAACAAACGTGGCATTTGTCAATGGCATTTTATCTCAAATGTTAAATGAGTATTTTGGTTGTGACCCTGGTGAGGGTAACACCGTCATTCGGTGGGCACAGTGATGATAGAAAGAAGGCCTCAAATCCCATGGATCCTGAGTGACCCTGATATAAGGCTAAACAGCTGTTTCATCTCTCTTCCCAAATCTCTACATGTCAGGAAAGTGGGAATTGGAAGAATGAAGTTGAACACTTTTACGTTTGTACGTGGGCTTGTTCTGAAACAAAGCTATTATGTTGAAATATTAGTGATTCTATTTATAGAAATGAGTAATACCTGTGTATTATTAACTTGTACTAAACTAGTACTTCTGTAGTGTATTATAAACTTGTACTAAACAGAAGTACTTCTGTACTAAGTAAGCTTCTTGTAGCTTAAAGCACATTTGATTTTGAAATCTGGTCCATGGAGTTTATTTAGTTTTGACTGAGAAACTGTATGTACCTCATTGCTATTATTTGGTTCTCATCTGTTAATGATAATGATAAAAACATTATCCTGTTTTTTTTAATGTTATTTGTCACAGTGATGTGATATACAATAGATTTGTTTGTATCTGTTCTGTATTTTTGCTTTTTAGGTCACCCAGCCTTCCATAAATGTTCAAAACATTTTTCTTCTTCTTCTTCTTCCTTTTTATCTGGCTTGGGCAGAAATTGAATATTTGAGCTGAAATTGAAACTGAGCTGATTAATGGTTGAGGGGGGGGGGGGGGGGGGGGAGGGATAAGAGAAGGGACTGTGTGAACCTTTTAATTACTTTAATCCCTTTCTACATAAAATTGGAAAAAATGAGACTAATTCCCAAATGTCCAAGGAAGAAAGCTGCTGGCTTGGAAGCAGAAGAGCTGCCTGTAGGGCTCTGGGGGATGGATGCAGGAGGCTGGCTTGTCCTGGTGCTCCACCAGCAGCGTGGTGGGGGTGGTCCTCGGGTGGTAAAAGACAAGAGTAAGCCCCTTTGGTGAACTTGTGGTGTTCCTGCTGATGGCTTACTAATTGATATGTATTTTTTAGAGATGGATTTGATACTTGGGGTGAGGGAATAGGATAGAAAGCATGGATGATGTGCTGCATCCTAGGTTGAAGGCCACCCAGGCAGCTGCGGCGATGGTCCAAATAATGCTCCTTGCTGCTGTGTCTATGCCATAAGTCCCAGTGCTGCTAGACCTGTGCAGATGCCAAGGAACAGATGTTGGTCCGTAGGTGCTGGGAGTAAGCCATGCCCCTAAAGAAGATAAGCTGGGGTGCCTAAAAAGGCTGAGTCTTTTTTTGCCATCGCCGTGTGGGATGAAGGATCGACGTCTCTGGGTTTTGTTTAGAAGGATTTAGGGAGCCAGTCGGCATTGCCAACTCTTGAAGTTTGATCCGTATTTACTTGCACCTATAGATGCATTTAAATCTCACTCCTAAGACCTTCTTGCCCCTCTGTTGAAGACATAAATGCTTTCTCTTTTTTCATCAATAGCTCTACAAAAGAAGGAAATTTATATTTAATGAGGGCCTGTCTCCTGGTGTTTACAAATTCCTCTGTGACGAGCCTACAGCACTAGCACGCGGAGACATTTATACTCTAATAGGATTTACCTTTACAAATATCTGAAAACCTTTTAAAGCAGAGATTAAATTGTTTAGCTCAATATTTAATCTGTTACTTCCTCTTTAAAGATGCCCAGTGGAATTTGTCATACGCTGAGCTGATAACACATAATATTGATCAGTCATAAACATAAAACAGAGAAATCTCAGGAAGTCTTCTGCAATCCTTTTCTTTTTAATTAAATTTTGATCTGAACTGCTTTTGATTAATTTTCTTATTTGTAAGTATGTGAATTCTGGGGGCCAGCAAGTTTCTTAAGTTGCCTGGCATTGGTCTCTGGTGAGTGGCTCAGCTCAGGAACAGTATGATTGCATTTTTATGGTTTTCAGATATTTAATAGCTTCTTCCTGTCATTTTCTGAATGAGTGAATAAGGTTTAGCCCTCTGGGAGCCAGCGCAGCATCGGAGAGTGGAGAAAATGACTCGGATCTGTGTACTTGACTGATTGCCTTAGTCTTAATTGTTCTCTTAATTAGCTGCAGTAGCAACTGCATCTGGGGAGAGATCACGGTATTGGTAAACAGCTCCACCTTGGAGCCCCGTGTAATGCCTTTTGGAAACATGACAATGAGCTCCGGGTCTCCACTGAGACACAAACCTGCCAAATCTTCAGCCCCTGAAGTCTTTGGTCTCCTCATGTGATCTGTCACTCTCGTCTGTGAGATGCAGGCCACCAACTGTTTGTTCTTAAACAAATTAAGCTTTAATATGCCAAAAGCCGAGCAGAAGGAGGGATGGGGCAAACAAAAGAGCGTTGGTGGCTGGTCGTTCGGACAACTTGAGGGTGTTTCCCAGATTAGAAGTGGGAGAGAGAGGAGCACCCTGGAGACTCGAGGCAGGCTTGGAGTGTTCTACGGTGGGGAAACCCAAGCAAACCCAGGTCAGAGGAGATGCCGTGTGTCTGGGCAATCTTCTTGCCCTGGGTGTCACCTCGAGCCATCTGTGCAAGCTGCTGGTGCAAGGCAGCCACAGGGAGTCACTTGGCAGGTCTGCTGAATGCAAAAACACTGAGTGGTGGCTGAATTGGCCAGAGGTCCAGCTGCTTTTCCCATCAACGAAGTGACTCGCTCGGAACAGAGCTCTGGGACTTGCAATGGGGGGCAGGAGTTGAAGGTTGTGTTAGAATTGTGCCATTTAAGCTCTACTTCACCTTTGCAATCTAGTCTTTCTGCAGTTACAGAGGAAGCAAAATTAGATGTGATGGCAGGTCGCTGAAGCTGACGGGTTATAAGAAAATGTGCTAATTTTTAGCATTACTTAATACCTGGCCCAAGATAAAGCCATCCATTTGCATAGTGAGATTAGATAGAGATTTTATTCATCACCACATCCTGACTGTGAGTGCCTTTTGCAGTGCCTGTGGCATTCAGTGCAACACGGCACTGGCGAGACAAAGTGTGAATTAATGTGATTTCTAAGTTTGACTGAGGCAGATTTGGTTCTGGACACGGACAATGGCCAAATATGTTTGGTTATTTTTAATTAAATTATGCTTTAATCCCGCAAGCAAACAAACCTACTGTAATATTGCAGTAGTCCCTTTTCAATAAACAATGTATTCCTTTTTATGTGCTTATCCAAAAGAAGAGAATACTGCTGGTTTTGTTGCTGCTGAAAAGAATTGCATGGGGAGGCTGTGTCTCACCTGGCTTTCTAAAGACATGTTTGTAGACTAATGGATATTGCTTTCTTAAGTGCCATTGGTGCCAGAAGTGACATCTTTTCTACCTCTCTCAGACGTTTAGTTTATAGCATTGACTGTTGTTTTAATACATTATACCCGAAACCTGATTATTAGCAAGATTACACTTGGTCTGCATAGTTAATCTTATCCCTATTTAGCAAGAATTTGTGGTTATTTTGTATTTGCAGTAGTGTTGGATTTGCAACACTCTTCCTGCAGGAATCTTTTTTAGATATCCTTCCTCCCAAAGCTGTTCTGTGCTGAAATCCCCTTCGGGGTCAGTACTGAATTGTGTTTGCTCTTAAACTTCTACTGAACTCCTTGCTGCACTTTTAGCTGCAGGAAAAAAAGGCAGGTTCAGACGAATAACGATCAGATAATGTGCATGGGATAAAAAAGGCCATTCAGTCAGGTTTGTAGTAGTTAATTCTGAAATTACTAGTGACGGTTAAACTACATTTTATTATAATAAGGGCTGTAAAATTCTGTAGAGAACTGTGTATGCTGGAATCCAGTATCAGTAGTGGCTGAAGTTTTATGGCAAATTAACCCATCCTATGAAACAAGCAGAAATGAAACCTGGATGGCAAATCCAAGCTATTTATTCTGAGCCTGGCTTTACTAGTTTTAAGATCCTGTGGAAAACTGAAAGGACAAATCAGATTTTAAAAAAAAAATAGTTATCAGGGTGAAAAAAAAAGAATGCATTAACTCTAGCTGTGGCAGGGTTCCTTTTGCAGGACAGGAACATGTCAACCAGCTGCAAGGTGAGGTAAAAGGACTCTGAGCAATCTGATCTCATTGAAGATGTCCCTGCTCATTGCAGGGGGGTTGGATGAGGTGACCTTTAAAGGTCCCTTCCAACCCAAACTGTTCTATGATTCTGTGACATTCAACAGGACGCTTGAGTTTGGAGGAAGGTGGCTCTAAACAGGTTGTCCTTTCCTTGTTCCTGCTTAGCCCAGCTGATGAAACAAGAGATGCAGAGGTGACATGCTGGGTGGGCACTGAAGGAATAAATGAAGTGTATTCTGTCTGCAAAACTCTGAGATTAAGATTGGTTAGATGGGATGTATAGAACAGAGGGGAATAAAACGTTGAATTCTGGGTTTTATTGAAAAATAAATAAATAGATCATCAAAGTGCTCCGAGTTACCCTTCTTCCCAGTAGAGAAGTGAAGGGCACCCAGTGATGTGAAAACTTTAAACCTGGAGACTGGAGATAGGTGTTTGTGTGCAGTGCCGAAATCCCAGAGGCTGGCAGAAGGTCTGAGGGGGGTGAAGCCCCTGAGGGCACCCCCAGGCAGGACTCTGTCGTGCCCCTGCTGCCACTTTTTGGGGGGGCTGCCTTCGTGGGGGTTTCCCCTCAGCCAGCTGAGAAGCCTTGTGAGCGGGGAACTGGATGATGAACTGGACTGAATGGGTTTCACAGTCCATCTTTATTCCCTCTGTCCTCAGCATCGTGTGGTTGATTGGATTATTCTGAGGTACCAGCAATTACGATGAACCTTAAATTGCTTTAGATACGTAGCAAAATATGATTTTTATCTAACGCTGTTAGATGAAGGTAGTGAGTTGAAGTATATGATAAGGAACTCCTGAATGTTTGCAAATCAATGCAGGAAGGTTTTTTTTTTATATATATATATTCTCAAATATGTTGTACTGCATTTCCCAGATTTATAGCGTACTTATTTCTATGTGTATTCACTCTTGGAAGACACTTATGTCAGCTCATTTTCTTGTGATGACTAATGAAAGTATTCATACTCTAGTCTTCAAACCGAGCCAATGAGCAGACTCTTACCACAGTTGCACTAGTATAAATCCTGAGTTACCTCCACTGACTTCAGTAAAATTAATAATTCTTGGGGAAACCTGTAGTGAGATCATAACGTGACCTAATATAAATACTACTTTTAAAAGCCTTAGTTAAAAATCATGGGTTACCGAGTAATATGTTCTCAGGCCCAAACATAATTAGCAGCAATGTAGCTGAAGCTCAGCTTTCTAGTTTTTGTTACCTGAGTTTACAGTTTGCTTTCGTTTTGCATCATAATATATTGAAGCTAATTTGGGCAAATAATGCTTTAAGGATCATTTGTCTAGGTGGGTCAAGAATGCTTTTGTTGCAAACAGGCACTTGTGCATATTTGAATAGAAATGCTGATTAATGAAATGGAGAACAGCAAAACTCTTCCCTGTACTGGGACTGGAGGGTGCCTTGGGCAGGAGCAGCGTTTCTACCCCCAGGGTCATAAATACAGAGTTGGAATCTGAAAAAAGCAATCGGATCCCATCTCTACCTCAAGATGTCCCTTTGTGGAAGGGGATGGTTCAGACAAGGTTTGTCTGCTGTGTGAAGCAAAAAGAGCAATCCCATAGTGCTGTCATCTCCTGCCCAGTTTTATGGTGTCCCTGAACATCTTTTGGATGCGCCGGTCTGTTCTGCTGATGGGGAATTATGTTGTTAAACCTCACAGTGCTTGGAGATCTCAAGGGCCAAAAATCATCCTCCATCTTCAGGGGAAGCTGGAGGTCCTACCCGATGCTATTTTTGTTGCTAATCCAACAGAAGAAAGGATACCCTTGTTCTACCCTACTCAACCAATGGGCCAGCATAAACATTGCATCCAGAAAAGACGATGCAACAGGATCAGGGCAATAATGTAAGGGGTTTCTTTTCCCTTTTCCAAACTTACTGTATGGAGGGGGGAAAATTGAGGCTTTGAAATAAGAATTTATACTGTCACCTGGTGCAGGAGTTTAGAAGAGAAGAACATGAGTGGTTTTGACCTAAGGGGTTTGGCCAGCTGAATTTCACATTCACGTCTCGTTTGTTTAAAATGTTGCCTTATTAGATGTCAGTAGGGTTTGGTGTTACGTGTCTAAACTGGGTGACCCACCCAGTTGACACTGTAAGCACATGCAGTGTTTTGGAAATGGCTGATCATGTTGTTGTTCAATAAATAATAAATTATTATCAACATCGTTAACCTCCTTCCTCCGATGACTAAAACAATACGAAAGCGTAAAGGAGATGACTTTGTGCCCTGGTTTCTGTGTCGTGCTGGTGTCAGAAATATGAGTTATTAGTAGCTGGCTGCCCACAGCACTTCTGAAAATGCTAATCCTTGTTTGAAGTTTTGCATTATAGACCTGTGGGAGAAATGCAGCTCCTGACTGCAGCCTTTCCTCTGGCTGCTCTGAGCAGGGTGGATGCAGATTGCTCTCTGCTGGAGCAGCTAGAAATGGACACATGGTTTTCGGGGCAAATGCTGTATATTGGAAAGCGTGATTTCCATATAAATGGTATTGACTTCACATTTGGATTTGGAGATTAAGGAGAAGGGGAGGGGGAAAGCAGAGAGGATGCAATGGTGCCCAAATCAAAGAGCAAAAGGAGGGGCTAAAAAAGCATGAAGGAAGAAGGGGGAGAGAAGGAGGAGAGCAGAAAAATAGGAGGGGGGGAGAAAAATCCAGTGGGGCATAAATATACACCCAAAATTCTATGGTAGTTTACCGAAAGAGCTTTCAAAAACAAATGTTTGTTGCATGAATTTCACTATAGCTGGAAAAAAAATGTCAAGTTTTACCAACTTCGGGTAAGATATGTGCGTGAGCCACTGGATTAGAATTGTAAAAAATACTACCTTCTAGTAAAATCTGTAAATTTTAACTAGAGTTGAGAGCGCAGCGACTCCACAAGTACCACTGACATTTTACTGAATAGCTGCAATATCTGCCGCCTTCTGTTCAGAATATCTGAATATCACATCCTTCTTCTACATCAGTTTAATTTAAACAGCCATCTGATATATTTTTACAGGCTTTTTGTGGCATTCAGGGTAGTACCGAGGTTCTGGGAGGGTGCTCATCAGAAAGTATCCTTTAGGAAAAGGAAAAATGTTCCTTTAGAGGAGAATTCTTGCAGAGCTTTGCTTCCCAGTTTATGTTTGTAGAGCACTTTCTTGCCAAGCGAGAAATGGCTGTATTGGGAAACAGCTACACTAAATACACCAGTTTGTTATTTAAATAAAAAAAAAAAAGGCAAGAAAGGACAGTCAACCCTTGATTATTGGGAGTGCCAGTTACACTATGAGCACAGCCATAGATTCTTTCCCTGCCTGTGGTCTGGAAGCAGCAGAGCAGTGTTTGGGGGGGTTGCTGTGCTCCCTGGCGTGGTTTTGGTGTGTGTTCAGGGATCCCCTGCTCCAGATTCTGCATCATCACAGATGTTCTTTCTCCGTTGCGTGCTCTTTGTCTGTCCCAAATAATGGATCATGCAATTAACCCCCTTCTCTTTTTCTTCCGGATTATTCCGCTCTGTTATTATCCAGCATATTGAGAGTTCCCTGCGAAGTGGCATTTCGAAACCCGTGTGGTAATCACAAACAATAGCTGCAAAGACTAAGAAGATTTAGGATTATCCAGAAAGGGAGTTAAAAGCTGCTGTTTGTGGACTTGTTTTATGAACCTGCTGCTCATTCCTAGAACTCAGAGTTGCTTACCTGGACTTTCAAGCTTACTCCTTGCTGTCCATCATGATTCCAGAGCAGCCCACAGTGTTTGTTCTCCAGCCCAGAGAAGTTGTCTCCTCTACAGACCTACAGACCCAGGCAAATCAACTCCAACTTGCCAAGGTCACACTTGGCATTGGAGGGGAGGGCATGCCTTGTCGGGTATACTAAACAAAACAATACAGAACACCTCTTTCTTATCTCGGTTTTGAAAGAGAATAAAAAACTGGCTTTGTTCCTGAATGTGTTTTGGATTTTGTTCCCATGAGTAAGTGTGGTAAATGGGCGCAGTGATGGATTTTCTGAGGCAAGCCATTAATTGTAGGAATCCAAAGTCCCTCTCCTGTGTGTCATTGTTCTTCTAAAGTACCCCAAATTTCACTTTATGGTAAAACAGATTTGGATTAGATTATGGTTTAAATTACCTCAGTCTCTTTCTGTCCTGTGGCTGACTACTTCTAATAAAACTATAGTTAACCGATACATTTTAATTTACGCTGTGGCAATAAAATTAGGTAGAGTGTAATCTTCCTAGTGATTAACCAAAAGAGAAACCTAAAGTGGAAGATCCAGATCTGAGTGAATAGTTGATTTGCAATGAATAATTTATTCAATAAATTGTTTGTGCTCGCTGCAGGATTCTCTGATTTATTTGCTGTAGGAAGTTACTCACAAAGTTCTTCAATTAATAATTCATTGTTTGAAGATTGTTCATAAATAGTTGGTTTCATAAATACTCAGGATTTGCAATTCATATTTTATCTTTGTTAATCTTTTTTAGCCTTCTGCCTGGTTGGACAATCAGCTCTCCTAACTAATAAACGTAATTTGTGAATATTGCAGTTCTATTTTCAGGTGGAAATAGACATGAGATATATATATATATATATTTTTTTATTTTTTTTACTTAAAATGTAATACTTTCAATATTTGATAACTTGTGCTATCAGTATCCAAGGATCGAAGTTTGAGTGTATGAGTCGGCATTCAAATTCAATTTCCATTTGTATATTACATTGAGGATGGATGGTCAGTCAAATCAAAACCCAAAATAACAGCAAAGGCAGCCCAAAAAAATCTGCATTGCTGCATTTAAATGCATAGTCACGGACAGGTTCCCCCCACTTGCTACTGTCCATTCAGCTCTGCAAGAATCATCCTCAGGTCAGTGCAAAAGTCTTTTTGTCATTTATTCCCAAGATGATAGCAAAGGTGACCCAGGTTTTCCTCAGTGCTTAGGACTGAAGATGTACTTGGTATCAGTGGGAAATGATGGTTTTTTTTAGTGACCCTTGCGTGTCTGGAGATGAAAATCTGGCATCATTGAAGATAACAGCGATCATTGTGCTTTTTATATTTTATTTTGGGTTTAAGAATAATTACTGATTATCAAGTAATGTAATAGTTACGTTTACGTAACTGAAGCGACCTGGGTTCTAAAAATCCAAAGTGTTTTACTCAAATACTGATTAATAAATTTTTTTTAAAATGTGTGCTTACTGCCAGTATCTGGCAAACCTTTGTCGGTTTTTGGAGTTTTTGGAGAGGAAGTTCCTCAGTTTATGACAGACCAAATTACCTGGGTCTTTGAGCCTTTCCAAAACAAATCTCAGTCCTAGTGGTTTTGATCAGAAATCAGAATTTTTTCCTGCAATCCAGTAGGAAGAGGAAGCGTATTAAAAATTGTGCCAGGTCATTCAAAAAGAGCTCAGTGGATATGGGCGTAGACTTCTCACAGTGATTCTGATTAACATCCTACTAAACCAGAAGAGAAGATGTAGCATCTTTTTTTTTTTTTTTTACATCCAACTTTGAATCCTTGGATAAATACTATTTAATTTTAGATAAGAGTAACTTAATTTACTGGTGTCCCTCTTCTTTATTTTGTCAAGAACAGATTTAATCAGACAAAATAATTATATAAACAGATGTCCACAATGGGCCAAATTCCATTTCTGACTGAAGGTGGATTTGGGATATAATGGGCTAGAGCCATTTAGCCTTTTTTTTTTTTTTTTTACTGAAAATGTAATGCTTTCAATATTTGATAACTTGTGCTATCCATGTCCAAGGATCAGTTTGAGTGTATGAGTAGGCATATACTACTCCAGTTCTCCTCACTGGAGAACTGACTTGCCACTGTATTATCTTTGGAAGGGAATTAATAATGTTGAAAGGCTTTTAAATATATATATATATTTATATTATCTTAGTGATTATGTTATTGAACCCCCTCTGGGATATCCTTGCCTCTTTCTCCCTGATGTGCTACCTCCCCGGCTCCCCCTCCCTCTGCTCTCACTTGTGTTTTCTCTGAGAGAGCAAAGTAAAAATTAAATAATAGTTGACATCATTTGGTTGGACTTGTGCTCAGATTCTCTCTATTATTGCATGAGCAATCTTTCTTCTTATTTTTCTTTCTCGTTCACCGTTGTATTTTATTTACTTTAATGAACTAGATGCTGGGCTTCAGCCTGAGACTGTAGAGAGGGACCTGGCATGCTTTCAAACTATTGTTTTACTGTGGTTGAGATTAACGTCATCAGGATTTTCTCTGTTATTTATTAAATCTTTTCTTGCCTCTCTCCTCCCTCCTTCTCTCATGTGTGAGGAGTACCTTGGTGATGGTAATGAAATAGCAACTGCATCAAAAACGGCAAATACAGGTTTGGGGTTTTTCTTTCCCCTCTTTGCTGACAGAGACTACGTCAAGTGGAGCAGACCCACAATTTTAGTTGCTTCTCTTTCTGAGTCTGGGTTGGGTTTTAGCAGAGGAAATATGTATAAACTGGGTTTGTGTGTGAATTCCCTAATTCTCATTTTCTGCAGAAATACCTGGTGAGGGACATCGCTGTGTGGAAGTAGCCCTAGCTAATGAAGCCCAGATATCTATGTGTGTGTGTGTGTGTGTGGTGATGGAGGACAATCCAAGGCTTCTGGACCTCAGTGGCAAAGGCTGGACTAATGGGAATGGGATTGCCTTTGCAGATCCTAACTGCAGAGCAAGTATGTCTTTTTTTGTCAACCTGTTGAGCTAAATGTACTGCGAGGGTTGGAGTTAGCCAGCTTAAAGCCCACCACCTGCCTTTTGCTGGCCCCAGGCCTTCGGAGACATCTGTCCGGTAGGAAACACTACTCAGAGTTTTAGATGCCATTTAGGCTGTTTTGTTTTGTCCCAGCTTGCATCATTTTGGAAGAAGGGACTATTTGGGCATAAAATTTGGTATCCACGGGGTAATTTTTTTCTCAAAGCAATGTTTTCAGTGTGTCTACAAATGAGGAGTGTCTAATTTTTGGTTGATGGCCATGAAAATGAAGAGGATTTACACCTGGGACTTTAAAAAAACATTTCAGGTCTGGAGACATGCTAGATATTAACGGCAGAATGAAGCAGATGTGTTGGCTGAAATAGCTGGAACGTGGATTCTTTCCTCAAAGGATCCTTAACCTGTACATCCCACTTTTGAAAGGTACCTGGCTGTGTTGGCTTGTTGTGTTCAGGAGGCAGGATTTACTGTATTGGACATCTTCAGTGCTGGATCAAAGGGCAGGCTGAAAACATAAGGAGGTCCATGGCACAGTTTCTCTCCAAATGAAGAAGTACTCAAAAGTATAAGGGTTTTTTTTTAGGCTGCTTATTAAATAAGAAAATATCAGGTTCTCAGGAGGGCTCCAATGTTCTCAAGCTGTTCAAATCAAGGTGGTTTTGTCCCTGTTTTCAAGGATCTTGGTTTCTAGTGAGTGTTCTTCAACACATTCATGGGCATTAAGACACATTACCTTTTTCTGTTGAATGACCTTGCTATCTGAAATTTCAGCCATTGTGGAAGAGTATTTTCTTATTTTGTTTGTATTTTCTCAGTGTTAGTCTTTACTCTTAACCCTTCTTATCTGGGAAGACTGTTGTATTAGTCCCAACATATGAACCTCAGACTGTGAAACTTAGGAGATCAGAGCTGACCTTTGAATATCTGTTGAATCCATCCTCGTTCATTTTAGCACAAATAAGGCCTTGGATGTCTGTTCTGATTTACCCTTTGAAATTGCCCTTTTTTTCCCCAGCCACAGCATCTGGGACAGATAATGTTAAAACTCTTCCCTTTGGTGGAAGAACTCTCCATCTTTAGGTTTGCCAACCCTGTGGAATAGCATGGATGCAGATCTTCCTCTTGGATGTGGACTGAGTTGGGGATGCATTGTGAAGGCATCAACCTCAAAAGAACTGTAAGGCTTTAGGAAAATTCAGTCTAATCCACAGGCTTCTGGAAAGCATCTCAGAAGGACTCATTTGCGGGGTTGTTTTGAGAGGGGTGACTCAGTGGGAGATCTGTCAGTTGAGGCTTCTCTTTGTGATAGCTTCCATGCAAAAGGATTCCACAAATTTTGATTCTGCTTGCAGTGTTAGGCGGTGTAGTGTACCTCTCTCTGGTTCTTCTGGCTGCCGCTGCTGTGGAAGACATTGTTCAGAGAAGTGTTTGGTTTTTATAGCAGCTCTCTGAGTTTTGCCACCTGCAACCTTTTCTTTGGTGCTTGCGATTGGAATGACAGATCACTTGGTCATCATTGATCTGTACTCAAACTAGACCAAACCCACTACTGGGGAAGAAACTCAAGAGGTAGCCGTCAAGGTTCTGCCTTCAAAAAGTACAGTTAAAGGCAAAAGCATGTTAATGATGTTTATGTTTTATCAAGTATACGTTACATTGGGCTTCACACAATGTAATTTCCAGCTCTTAATGGCTTGGTTTGATTGTGAATATATTTGCAGGGGTGTGTTATGGCCATGAGCAAATCAGGACATGAGAGGACACGAGAATCAGTAGTTGAGAGGGTCTTCTCCTAAATGCCACCATTGGGGTGAAGCACGTTACTGCCATGGCTCAAGGGATCCCTGAAGGACTCGTACAGCCCTTCTGGCCTGGGCAGGCAGTTGCAGCTGACAACCATCAGATGGCATAAGGCAATGGAATAACATGCAATTACATAAAAAAAAGTGCAGTTTTTAGTCAGTAATGAATTTAATGTAAGTGGTGCGGGGGAGTGACTGCAGCAGTTGTTGTAGTATTATTTCTAGTAAATCAAAACCCGCCATTTGCACATTGACTCTGTTTGCGGATAACAACCTTCCATCCATATGTTTCTGGCTTATCCTTGAAACTCATTTTCTAAATAAAGTCGAAACCTCACTAATATGCTATTGGGCCTCTTGCTGTTTCAGTTTGTCAGACTTTCCAATAAAAAGGCCTGTGAACGATGGCTTCATGCTTTTGGTATGTGTCAGAAATAGTTCAATGCATATACATTACAAAATTAGGATTTAATTTTTGTTGTGTAGCCATAAAAAAATTAGATTATATAATTATTATGTTTTCCTTTCTTATCTTTTATATTTTTAATATAATTTTTGAGGATGCCACAGGGCATTCCTGCTGTGAATTAGCTGCAATAAACTCTCTTAAAGAGATAAACATCAAAGAGCAGTAATGTTTTAAAATGAAGCAACCTGCATTCAAAAGCCAATTGCTTTATGTTGTAGATCTTAAATGCTTCAGCTGTGAAAAGTGAATGGGGTTTCTCAAGGGCACAGAGGAGTTGCATCACTGGTATTTTAATACAACAGGGGTTATTCGAGTGAAATTGCTACCAAAATCCACTGCTTTTCATAGGAGCAGGCTTCCTTCTGTTTTTATTCTTCCTGGAGATTATCAAGATGTGAAGATATATTCTCTTACCATGAATCCTACAGTTGCATTTAGACTGCTGACATCAAAGGGGTTCATGAGACCTAAACATCTTGTGGACTTTTTGGTGACTTGCTGTAAAGCAATTATTAACTTCGAATTTTGCTGGACATTTTAAATAAGGAGTCAGATGTTTTCTCCTTTTTAATTAGGTTAGAGGATTTACAGTAGTCTGGCATTCACTTTGAACCTAGAGCGGCCATCAAGAGAGGAAGTACCAAGCCTAACTTCTATTCAAATGCCATCTCTGTTACAAAAAGTCCCAAATTTGGATCTACTTTATATAGCTGAGACACTTTACCTTCTGGGGCCAAGGCTGCTTGGAAAAACCACCTCCTGATGGTACTGGAAATGCAGTTTCAGAAAAACAGGCACCCATGTTGCCCCAAACATACTCTGTGGAGAGGTTCATAAGACCTTGTGCATAGGCTGAAGGATGTTCAGGGTCTCACCATCAAGAGTTGTGTTTGCACAGAATTCTCCTCCCATTTTCAACATCTTGATAACAGTTGTGCTTTGCAGGTGCAGAGGAGAAAATATTTATATTTGGGTGTGCAGCTGCCTTTGGTTGGTCTGTACTTTTGATGTTGCTTTAGCTGTGTTGCCTCTTTCATACAGTTTTCTGATGATCTGAGCTCCTGAAACGCTGGTTGGTAAATTGGTACTTGTCTCTATTATTTAGCTTTAACTTGAAGCTAGATATGAGGCTGAGGTAGAAACGGAGATGAATGAAGTTCACTATTTCTTTTTTCTTAAAGCAAAACCTGTGTTGAAAGATCCAACCTCTCCGATATAGTAATTATAGGATGCTATCCTTAGTGATGTTAAATAGCTCCCTTTAGTGTTTCTGTTTGATCTTGAGCTGTGAATTCCCTTTCTTTCGTGGGTGTAACTGTAAACAAGAGGATTAACATTGCTTCAGTGATGTTTTGCTTTAAGTGAATAAAAGTTGAAAGGGTGTCTTGAATATCTGTGGAAAGCTTTGTGTGTTGCAGGGTTTCTGTGCTATATGTATGCACAGTGCACCTTTCATGGTAAACTCCACTGATGCTTTAAGGTTTGAGAAGTTCACTTTAAGCTTTTTATATTTTTGGATGCTTTTGTGGAGCATTGTGAGCAGGATGCTCTGTCTCTTTGTTAGTGAGGGACCACAAAGAGGCTGTGAAGTTCCACTCTATTATACATCCATCCCTTTAGCTATGTAAGATTTGTTTTCAAGACCTACCATGGAGAACAGGATTCTCGCCACAAAACATGGGCCAGATTTTAGGCTTTTTGATAGTGCTAGGTTGGCAAGTAGTTACCCCACCAGGGGACGTGAATGTCCACGAGAGAGTGGAAGTAATAAACTGCTGTCTTCTGCTGGTACTTAGTCTGCAAGCAGAGAAAGGACTCCTCGTTGAGGGGAAAGCCCATGTACATGATGACCCTCTGCTGGGGCTTGCTGCCTGTGTGTGCTGTGCATCTTCTCTGTAAGGCTCCTTGTACCTTGTTTGCTAGCCCAGTACAGGACTCTGAAAAGGAAAAAGAAAACTTCTTTGAGGGTGCCAGAGCCTTGGAACAGGCTGCATAGAGTGGTTGTGGAGTCTCCTTCTCTGGAGATACTCAAAACCTGCCTGGACATGTTCCTGTCCAACCCCTGCTTTGGCAGTGGGGTTGGATTAGATGATCTCTGCAAGTCCCTTCCAACCTCTACCGTTCTGTGATTCTGTGAAAACAGGAGAGCAAAGATTGTGAATGTTTTCAGTGCAGTCCCTGCCCAACGTGGAGAGGCTCAAGTGTCATACCATCATCTGGGAGAAAAGAGGGGAAGGACCAGCATCCCTAGAGACTTCTTCCTTTGCAGGCCTCCCACACGCTGCTCATCCACCCTTCAGCAGCCCAAATCTAATGTTAGAGCACCCTCTGTTTGCACATGCAGCTTTCTATCAGGACTTTGTTTAATTAGAAAATACAGACTCTTTCCCTCCCCCAGTTATCCTAGGAAAAACCCAGTGTCAAAATTCCTTCTTTTAGCCTTTAACTCAGCATCTAGGATGCCTGCTTTCTATGACATGATTGATGTATAAAGATTTCTCTGCTGTCTCTTACCTTCATCAGATCCTACACTCAGCACTTGTCAGTATCAGAAGTTACATCTGCCTTTTCAGTTGTGGCAGGAGCCAAAAAACGCTGGGTCTTGGATGGGACTTCCCCACGATTCCTTTCCAGGTTGTCAGTTAAGCCTGTTGTTTTCGTTTCAGCACGCCTGGTTCCTCTGATGTGAAGAGAACACTCTGCTCTGAAGTGGAGGAGGACGGTGGTTAAGATGCAAACCCTGTTTTCCTGCCCTGAAACCTGCAGGGGAAGAAAGCGCTCGCATGCTCTTCGTTGTTTCAAGATGATTTAAGGAAGCGCCGCTCTTGAACTAGCAGGGGATCTTACCTCCTGTGACCTTTTTGGGAGCAGCTGATTGGTGTGCCCCAGCTGCAGGCCATCCTTTCCTTGGGAAAGTTTTAAGAGTGTCTGAAAAGCGACCATCTTCTTTCCTAGCCCTTTGCTGACGTGTTACGGGCTTTTCCTGGCCTTTCCAACCCCAACGTGCAAGGGGCTGTTTGTTTTCTTTTTAAATGTTATCCTGCCTTCCTCCCTTTTTTAACGAAGCTGTATAGACATAAAGACTTGCTGTGCACTCAGCGTGGCACATGGATGGAGTAGCTTCTTTGAACTGCTTTTGCAACAATGGATTCTGCTTGATTGATAATGAAACCATGGGATAGACCTCGGGGAGGTGAGTCATATGTTAATTCCTTCTTGAAGTTCCCTTGGTATGCTAAAAGCTGTGATCTTTCAGAAAAATCTTTTATTTTACTTTAATTTTTTTACTTTTTTTTTTTAAAGCTACTTCCTGGGGCCATGGCAGATGCTGTTTTGGAATGGCACCCAATGAGTTGCTCTAATGTAGTCCAGTGCTCGGTTGGCATTCTCCTATTGTGCGAATAGTTTTGGTCCTTCTTTTACCACAAAGATATTTTATGAAGTGCAGCACATTGTTATACACATGTGGTGCTGTGGAGCTCCGGACTATGCATGGGGCATAATGTTGAGCTGCAGAAACACAATAGCAATGAGTCACTGGAATCCCTTGTTGGTCACAAGAGTTTGAACAACTGCAGTGATAATCTTTTGAGACAATGTACAACTCCAGTGGTATTTGCTATCTGCTCCGTGGTCTCCCTCAGTTAGCTGCTTGATTGGCTTGGCTTTGTGGGTATTCTAATCATGTTGGCACAGTCACTTTGATTAATGGTGACATGCAACTTGCAAGTCTCTGGGCTTGTGCCGACCTCAATAAAGTTGTGCGCTTGCTTTCTTTTCAAATTTCATCGGCTTCCTGAGGGCACAAGAAATGTTTTGCGTGGTTTTCCGTGGTGGTTGGTGAATACTGAAGTGTGGGGTTCAGAGGAGTGCATCTGCTTCTCTTTATCTTGTAGGCTGAGAAAAAGAAAGAGTAACTAAAAGAATTCATAAAGTGAGAGAAGAGAGGAATATAGGATTCTAAAATCCGTGTTATTTTTTTCATGGCCTTTCCAATAGGTCCCAGGTCAGCTTTTAAGCATCAGCTTTAGTTACTCCTTTGGTAAAACAAGAGAATCATCCCACTGACATGACTTTGTTAATAGCTAATTTGGCTAATCTTCACCTGTTACTTCCACAGTATATTTTTAAGAGGCATGCTGAAAACACTCGTGATCTTACTGAATTTCTGCAGTGCTGTGTCTTCTGAGAGAGAGAGAGGGTTTGCTTTTGCAGTCAGATAACCAAACTTGCAGGTCCATTGGCAAAATGGATGAAAGCTTGATTCCCATTATTCCCCAGACCAGAATAAACACAAGTTCATTGTCTCATTTTAGATTTAAGGAAAGTGATGGGACATGAAAACCATGTGGTGGTTTTAGGAGTGGTTATTCTTCTTCACGTTGGCTCTTGACTGTATTCCCCAGTCCTCTGCTGGTGTTTTCTAAGGATATGCAGTATTTTCAATGTTGTTTTAACAACAGAGAGTTTGTAGATCCCTGCAGTCAAATGTAAGGTAGTTTCCAGGAGACGTTTGACTGGTGTCTTTGTTTCAGAAAATCCAAAGCTCAGTTCTTGGAACCTTCTTTCCACTTCACTTCAGCCCTGCCTTGTCTTAACAGGGGTTAGTAGGTCAGATGCACGTTTCAGGCATCCCCTGTCTGTGATGATGTTGTTGGGAATCAACCTCACACTTCCATTTTTCATTGAAGGAAATGTTACTCAAAACACGCTGCAACACCTGCTTCCTTGACCCACTTTGCTATAAGCACTATTTATAAGATTTTTCAGTAGTGGTAAAGAAATGAGGGATAGTGAGGTCACTGTGCCATTCGGGACATCAAGTGAATGTGCCAAAGAACATGAGCCCATCAAGATTCCACCGACAAGTGAGCAGTTTATTATTGTTAAAATTTTACCTACTTATAGTTGTCCTCCAGTTCCTCAAATATTTTTTAAGTCTTTAAAAAATTACTTGTTCTTTAGCTAGGACTTGTAGTAATAATCTGTTCCTGTCCAAAATAATTTAATTAGTGATTACACTGAATATTCCAGCAACGGGATCTGCATTTTCAGTCTTATCAGGCAAAGGAAGAGAATCACCTTTTTAACTTGTTCTGCCTCTTGGTAAAGAGACCATTAGCTCCTTTTTCCTCTCTTCTGTTTTGTTTTTTGTTTGCTCCTTCTTTTCTCTCTACATTCTCAAGAACATTTGGGTTTATGTCTTCATTCTAGTTTTTATTGTCAAGTTATAGAAGTTGCTGTCTTCTCATACATATTAATTTGACATTGTTAATCCTGTACAAACACTTTTCTGGTATTGACTACTTAGAAATACAAGTCTTTAAGTATATTAATGCAAACAGAATTTTTTAGCCTTATGGTGAATAAGTCATTATTCCACTTGACTCTCCTTAGTCACTAGTTATTGCATATGATACCCACTTTTGTGCTCTAAATTACTGGAGGCAGTGAAATTTAAGCACATGGTAGCTGTGAAAATCATCTTCTTTTCAGCTATGGGTGCCGTTGTGTCTTTAAGAAGACAGATTTTTTTTTTTTTGTCTCAGTTCTCTGGATGTAAAATTAAGGTATTTACTTACTTTGAAGGAAACTCTCATGTGGAGGTCTACAGAGGAGCTCATCTGTCACCCTTCTAGAATGAGCAGTCCTTGGTCAGCCTTGAAACAGGTCAGTGCCTCGTGAGTGACATCTGTGGGCAGAGTGATCAGAGGCAGAGGTTGCTTTTGTCAGCTGAAGCTGGAACCAGACCCTGTTTTAACAGAGAATATTTTCATCTTAATTTGCTCTGGCTGGGAGTTCAGTGTGCAGTTGTCTCTCAGCACAACACTACTGCAGATGCTGGATGGGAAGAGAGGGTGGATGAGAAATGGAGTTGAAAATACTGAAAAGAACAACAAAAGAACCTGGGCTGCTGAAAACCTTGTGCATGAAACTCTGGCCCCCTTAGAGTGGCTGGCAGTGCTCCTGTTAAATTCAGTAGAGCCAGGATTTTGCCCTCTATATTTGTTCTGATTTATGAAAAGATCACTCATCGTGGTATCTAAGCACTGACTTAAGGTATTTAGTTACAAACAATCATTTTAAGAACGATGCCAAAATCTTCAGCTGCATTATGCTTGGAGATTAAAGAACACAGAGCTTTGGTTGCATGTGATTCTCCAGTTGTAATTATTCTTCATCCCAAACATTGCAGACCTCCATGCTGTTGGGCACAGAGGGGCTCCAGACTGAGACAAATCAAAAAGATTATGTGATGTAGTAAATAGCTATAAATTAATGGATTTTGCTGGGATGCCAGTAAGTACCTCAGTTTCCCTGTCAGCCCCAGAGGAATTAATTAATTCCTAAGGATTTAGCCAGCCATTGCAGGAAAGAATTTTAATCTTCTGCATTTTTGTAACCATAACTGGTTACCTTGCTAGCTCCTACGGCACTGTGTGCTCTCCACTCTGATGCTGCATGACAATAATGCGCTGCAGAAGAGAGCTGATTGACTTCGAGTGAAATCTATCCCAGAAAGAGTATCCAGAGCAGCTGGTTTCATTTATACATTTTATTTCTGAAGCTCATGAGCGTTCCAGTGAGAGATGGTATAATTGATTTAAATCAAATTATGAAACACTATACTTTTTATTCTAAAATGCACTTTTCTGGCATTCAGTGCTGTAATGTATAACTCGCAGGTAACGCAGGGCAAGTCTGAAGAGGCTGAAAAATACTCTTTTTCGTCATGTAGTCCATTGTTACACATTCTTGCCTTGGAGCAGAATCATCGTATCGCTAAGGATTTGAGGCTCTATTGCTTCAGGTGAGACACAAAACCTTATTCCTTCAATTTCTCAGTGATAAGAGTGCTGCTAATTTTTGGAGGAGCATCTCAGTTCCCTGCTTTTTTCAGCTGAAATTAGAGACACAGAGAGCAAATAAATGGCGAGAAGAGAGATGTATTTAGAAAGGGATAATGCTGGGCATTCACTGCTGCACAGGTTAATCTGCATTTTTAAGAGGCTCCAAATTTTCAGAGCGTTTAATTGTTCTCTCAGTTAAGTGTTTGCTGAAGTAGAAGACGTCACAACAAAGTTAAAAGCTTGTTAGAGTGTTTGTTTTCCCTAATAACTTCTGAACTGGACAGTTTAAACCACATTTTATGGAGGTGATTAAGCTCCTGTAATTTTTCTGAACACTTCTGGCTGAGCGGAAAGAAGAAACAGCAACTGGTGCCACCAGTAATGGAAAGGCTACTGCTGGGTCTCAACCGTTCTCTGCCTGGGTTTGGCCACCCAGTTGGGCTAGCGGGGAGAAAAAACTGGCTAGGTGATGTGCCTGTGTGCAGCTCTGATCCAGCATGGACCTGCCTGTGTCAGGGGAATGAAGGAGGGGTCCAACTTTCTGTTTTAGCACATTGGATGTGAATCTTACATCAATGACAACGGGAGGATACTCTCTAACTTCACTTTTTCCACTGACTTGTTTAAAGTAGCTGCTGGAAGGTGTCTAGATGCCGTGTGCCCTCACCTCACGGGCACCACGAAGGGTGTTGGAGCTGCCTGGGACTCGTGCCCTCTGTTAAGGTGGAGTACAGATTGGGAGGTGATGTTGCAGCCTGAGATGCGACTGGAGCTAGATATTGCTTCACCAGAGAATGGGTGTTACTAACTTCAAGAAGCTCCTCATTACAAAATGCCCTGACAACAGATTTGTATTTATTTACTGGCAGCCACTCAACTCGAACGTGGATCTCCGAGTCGTGTCAAGTTTCCCCAACTGCTGGTGCTTTTCTGCAGAGTCCAAGTGCCAGCTGGTGTACGTACACAGGGCAAGACGTGGTCCTGCATTGTCTGCTTGTGTCCCCTTGCTCCGTGTGGCAGCTCCTGTGTGTGCCTGGGGGTTTGGGGCATCAGCTCGCTCACAACTGTCTTGCTCGGAATGGCTGGTGAGCGAGTGGGAGATTCCCAAAAGGGATTGCTTGGCTTTGGAAAACATTTTGCTCAATGCTATAAAAGCTGTGCCCACTGGTTTGGGTTGGAAAGGTCTTTAAAGATCATCTAGTTCCAACCCCCCTGCCCTGGGCAGGGGGACACCTCCCACTAGACCGGGTTGCTCCAAGCCCCATCCAGCCTGGTCTTGTGTCACGTTTCACAGTTTAAATGTATTTGGGAACCATGCTAAGAACTTCTGCTTAGTCTCTGGAGAGGTGCAGATTCCCTTCACAGCTCCTCACCATCACGTTGGAGAAAACATTTCTCTTGGGGGCGAGAGTTTTCAGCTCTTATCACTCTTTAATATGGGTTTATTTTGGGGGACCTTCCAAATAGGCTTCTTGGCAGTGACTAATGGTATTAGGGGTACATTAGGGATACTTGTGTGCCTAGGAATAGATGGAGACACTTGCTTTAAAAAAGGTCTCTGGAAGGATATGAATAATCCTTTCTGATCACTGCTTATACCATTGCTAGCTGGATTTAAACCTCTTTCTAGTTCAATATCAGATTACCAATACTTAGAGCTATCTCACAAGGTCAGCAAAGTGGCATTATAAATAAAGTAGAGCATGTATCATACCAGTGGTTTAAAATACAAGCCCAGAGCACAGTTCAGTTAGTTGATAGGCCACCTCCATTTATTTCAGCTATTAAAAACTCATGCACACAGCCACTCTAAGTACTGATGCCATCAAATGTGGTCAACACAGACAGTCCAGCCTGCAAAAGTGAGCCAGAAAAAGCATTAAAATGCTTAGTCTATGACATACTTCCTTATTTTCGTCGTTTTGACATTTATGTGTTGTATCATTGAGACTTTTTGGAGGAAGAAGCCCCAGTTCCTGAAGCAAACTTAACCAAGACCTTCAGTTTATCATGCCTCGGCCGCCTGTTTTGCATTTGATTCAAATTGACCACCTGCATGCTGTTAACCTCTGGAAGGTTACTGCAATCACAGTTGTTGTTGTTGTTTGTTTAAAAGTTTTGTAGCTCGAGGAAAATATTAGTAACCAGTTACTTAACCTACACTGTTTACTGATCTCATTGAACTTGCAGATGCGGCGTTGCTGGCCAGGGAAAACTGGGAGTCATCTGGTGCCAGTAAGAGCTTGCACTTATTTTTCAGACAGCGATAGGTTGAGCAATTAAAAAGAAATTTTTTATTTTTTTTTTTTTTTCAGAAATATGCTCTTCATCTGTTGGCTATTTGTCTTAAATTTCAAAATGCACAATGTGACTGAGTGGATATGGAAGGTAGCCCGAAATGAGCCAAACTTTAACAGCGGTGTGCTTGAGTTCTGAGTGCTGCTGATTACTCCTGCAAACCCCCAGAGGGGCATGTGAAAAGGTACCAGAATTGCAGAGGCAACTTAAGTGAATAAGACAGATGTGTTCATATTAACATTCTCTGACCAGGAGCATTTAAATTGCTGTAATGAAGCGTTTTACGAACTGAAAGCATTCAAAAATTAGGAATTACTTCTTCAAAAGCATTTTAAAATACGCATTTTTTTTTTTTTAATTTTTAGAGCTCACTAAATTGAGAATTTTCTGCCTTCCTGTGCAGCAAAGAATAGAAATCCACTTGTTTAAAAGTCTGACTTATTCCTGTGATTCTAGGAGGGGGAGCTTTACAGTGAACACACTCAAAACTGGCAACGTGTCTGTGCTTAACCCAGGACATTCCTGTGAGGTGGGCTCTTGCTCCTCAAGTCTTAAAAGCTGCCACCGAGAGAAACTTGATTCTTTTCACAAACCTCAACGCTTCAATCCTGTGCATCAGCTACAGAGCTCTGGTTGTGGCCCAGACTCACCTAGGCCTGTGAGCAGACACCCTGCTGCTCCTTCTTTCCTCTAACAAGAGGAAAATATCAGGAGTTGGTGACTTTAACTGTGAGGTCAGATGTACCCTTATTCTCAGACGAGCTTAGGGCCTGGGTGATACAGTGGGTGTTCACCAAACAGATGACAAGTGTTTGGTTTTATTGCAGGTACCACCTGACCTTTCCATTTGGGGATGCTCTGTTGGTACAAGCTATTGGAGAAGCCTTTTCAGGTAGGACCAATCTGGGGTAGGGGAGTCTTGAATTTTCAGTAACAAATCAAAGGCCAAATTGGTTTAGTCTAAAATAGTAAAAATGATTTGGAACCAGAATAGGTGTTGTCTGATGTGCCCGGGTTTATCTGGAGCTTTGGTTGTCCCTGACCTTGGTGTGTGGGGCCAACTGCTTGGACTGCAGACTATGGGGATATGTGATGTTCAACCAAGGAGCACTGCAGAAACAGTCCAAGGCACCTTTTGGAAAGGGAATTTAGTTTCCAGCTGAAATTTAGGAGCGTTTGATGTCAACACCTTCTTCAAAGAGTCTTTATAGTTGAAACCCCACTTTTCCATCAAAAAGCCATGAAGTAAAACTTTATGCCAACATACTCTTAAGCTCTCCACTGCTTTACTGGATTTTTGTTTGTCTGTGGGGGTGTCTGTGGGGACACTCAAGCATGTGGATTCAAATGAGCTGTTCAAATAGATTAAACAACTTTAAACCCCTTTGTGGTCTTTGGAAGTGACTTAGATTAAAGTGAATTAGGGCTATTTTAATTCTGAATGAGTGAGTCCACATGGGCTTAATATAGTTTTATCCAGAAACCCACATGAAAATCACATCCTTAGTTAACTCAGATTGGTTCCCGTGTAGATGAACCTCTGCTGTCTGCATTTAGCAGTGCCTACGGAGCTCGCTTCACCCCTAACTCGCACTATCGTCAAGCAAAGGAGCTAAATCAAAAATGATATGGTTTTTGTGTGGTATAAATGGTTCTACAAACGATAGGTCAGTAATGCATCTGCCCTCTGATGTGTCCAGAGCAAGAAGCTGGGTCTGAACAGCTTTTAGCTGTCATCGTTGAAATCAACAACGCTTGCCAGAAGAAAACCTTCAGCATTAATTCCATCAGCTATAAATTATTCCAGGGGTCTGATTCCTTGGAATGAAATGCAATAGATAGATGGCAGAGAAATATTATTAATGGATAGTTTACCCCATTCCGAACTGCACTGACTTCATGAGAGTACTTTATATTACTATCTGGAATAGCAGTACTAGGGATTTATTAAAATGACTGAGTACTCGTTGTTAGCTAGAATACCATACTATATTGGAAACATAAAGTATTCTGCATCAAAGCATGTAATCTACATTTTTTTTTTCTTTTCATCCTTAATTTGATTATGAACTATTACTATGCTTTGCCATAAAACAGGAAAGTTGTACGTTTTGATGGTTTCTCAAGTGCTGATTTTACTTTCTGCACAAATACTTCGTATCTTTTCAGCATAATTATTTAGCAGCCATTTCGGGTTAATTATTGTCATTAACAATATGAGTCCTATGAGGGAATATCAATTAAAATATGCACAGCTGAACTTTCAAATGAGTAAATAATTTAGTTTTTGAAAATGACTGGAAACAGCAGGGTAACAGTCAAAAGGGGAACAATTATTTTAATGCCTATTTGACAAATGAGTAATTTTTACAGCAAATTAGTTTCTTATCATAGCACCCCTACTGGTAACAAGAGAGAAACTGTTAACATGAGTTTTAAAAATAAAAGCTACTAAGTTATGCATGCAAAGTTAAGGAAATCATTTGTATGAAGAAAAGGTGATTATGATACACATTGTTAGCTGAAGAATGTTGCCATGGGAATCTAATTAGGGATATAAATCACACAAAATTATGTTTATATATAGGGCTGGATACATTAAAGTGATATGCACATTTATACATCAGTTTTGTTAATCATTGTCCAAGTATCGAAGATAGTCTTTCATTGCTCTTTCTCCTTGACCCCACAAAATGCCGCGATTGAAAGGTAATAATTTGGTAGAATTGCTTATAAATAACAAGAACAAGAGAAGTCAACAAACGAAGTATGGAATTTTAGGTTTGAATATATGAAGTTCACTCATTTGCATAACAAAGAAAGAATGTAGAAAAACTTTGCAAGGTAAATGTTATCCCTGGTTTGAGGGAATTTTTAACATACACCTTGACTTTTAGTTACGTTATCCTGAGGTGTTTATGCAATTATTCAACAGAATAAGACACATCGGGAGGGGCAGGGGGAAGGAGGAAGAGACAGTGCGTAGGAATAAGAGCTATTGAAGATATTTGGGGTGGTTTTGGAGTAGTGAGAAGATTTTTTCCAAGGCCTTCTATAGGAGTTAAAACAGAAGAGGAATTTCAGCAAAGACGTCTTTTGTCTTTCTCTTATTCACATGCTTTTTAATTTCTGATTTTCATCTTAAGCCTGATTACTGCTTGAAGGCAGCACCAGTGCTGCTGCTGGTTTCCCACAGCCCAGTGATTTGGAGTAAGTAGGTAGTTTATAGGGAAACAGTGACCACCAAGGGCAAATCGGAATTTCTCTTCAATTTCAGTGATGTGGATTTTTATTTTGATCCATCTATGGAGTGCCAAATCGCGCTCCTGAATTGCACCGAGTACAACTGAGAATTGTGCTCGAGAAACTTTCAGCAAAGGTGACCAAACCTTTAATGATACTGGGGCCTGTTGGGCCAGGGAGTGAAAATCGGGTAGCCCTGGCTACCTTACAGTTGTGAGGTGCTGGCATGGTAAGGAATTAAACGCAAAGCAGGAAAAAACATGTAATTTTTTTTTTGCCTTTGCACAATGTTGACCAAAGCAGAGCCTAGAAATTAGCTGAAGCTTATATCTCTAAATTCCATAACAATGAAAAACTGAACTTGCCAGTTCTTGATAGAAATTGGCAGCTGTGTCTCCTCTCACCAACTGGCAAATTCAGTTTTTGACTCTGTTACCGTCAAACCTTTTGCAGTCTGGCTTTTCTGGTCCAGAGTTTTGAGACTTGACTCTAACTTGTTGGGACCAAACCTTTCTTTTCCACCATGACCTCTGTGCAACCAAGGGGATTGCAGTATAATCAGAATGGTCACACGCCTTCTGATGACATCCCCAACTGAGCGTGTGATTAAGGGTGTAGATTTAGAGCTGTTTCCCTCTGAAAAGCTGCTGGAATTGCAGCATTGCTCTGACAGAGGTATTTCCTCACTGGGGTGTATCTTCCATATCTTTTTTCAGTGGTGTAATAAGACAGAGGGGAAGAACAATCTAAGATGTTGGGGAAAAACAATCTAAGATGTTGAGAAACATAATAACGTACGAAAGAGCTAGGACAGGGCTGTTGGAGGCTGGAATTGAGGGACTGGCTAGAAACCAAAGAACAGCCTGTCTGATTTGCTTTTAAGGGATCCTTCCAGTTTTTCTGTAAACATTTATTTTGCATTAAGGCCTATTTAAACCACTTTCACCTTCTTTTTGTTGTTTTGTTTTTGTTTGCCCGCTTCACCACATTGCTGTCTCCCACCCCACCTTAAGCCACCCCTCATTTTCTGCCTGAAATCTCACAGCACAGAAATTCCATAGGAAAACAGAATGATGTCATTTCAGTCAGACCATAATTTTCCAGCTGTTGGAAGAAGGCACATTGCGGTGTTTATTTCGCTACTTATAAAGATTTGTGGCAAAGAGGGAAATACTTTACTTCCAAGATCATTGTTCAAGTAATTGAAGCTGCTCATCTGGAGCTTTGTGCCATAGCTGGGGGAGGCAGAGGGGTTGAGGGGAGAGAGAGACTGTACGTATGGAGTGTAGGTAACTGTATGTATGGAGCCTCAGTGGAATTAAAGGAGTTTTTTCGATGTTTTTCTGGTGAGAAGGAGAAAGGCATGGAATGGGCAACCTTGCAAGGTCGTTGTGCCAGTGGGAACCTTTGAGATCTCCATTACTGGCTTTGCATTCAATGGGGCTTTGTGTGGACCAAGCAAGCTCTCGTTTTGGCTGTGTCTCGAGTTGCCTTTTGTATCTAGAACGGAGAAGGCTTTGTCCTGAGCTGCTGGCTAGGCTATAAGCCAGAGCTCTAGAGGTGGTGGAAATTGGTTATTGTAATGTTGGTCAAGATGGATTTGAAAACCTCTTGGCAGAGATTTCCAGAGTCAGAAGCTTAGATCCTACTGAAAATGAAGATCCTTGTAGGTTGCTTCAAAAAAAACCCCCACAGTCCTGAGTCCTCGATTATCTCCTCTGTTAGAGTGGCAAAGCTGCGTCGTGCTGTATTCCTGGCCCAAATTTTCCTCATGCTTTACAAAAGCCTTTGTGTGTGGTAGTCTAGAGATTTCTGTTATCATCTTTGGAGGTGACCAGATGTCCTCAGGCAAAGGCAGAGGGACAGCTATCTGAGAGACACCTCCTCTACACCCCCCTGTGCTTTGGTATGCTCATTTTGCATTAAGCTTTAAGTTGTGTAGTGGAAAGCAGGGTAGCTCTGACATGTGAAATCTCAGTATTTCAGTCATGAGGCAGTAGCCAAGCTTGCCCTCCAGTTCGTCTGAGCACTCCAGAAGGGCTGGATGCAATAACGAACAAAAGCCTTTTGGATGCTGCTGTTGCTCATTTTTTTCACTGTGTGGGTCCATTAAAGCATTGCTGCCTTTTGGGAACTCAGCTGGAAGAAGAAAACAGGCCTGGAAAAAATAACTGCATTATGTTAGACCACTGGCTACTGCTGGAATTCTGTCAGTTTGTAACACGTTAGGCAGGTTCCCTGAGCATCCGCTGCAAAGCTTCTGCTGACAGGACTTGAGCCCTAGCAGTGCAAGCAGCCAACAACAGCAAAAAAAAAAAAAAAAAAAAAAAAAGAAAGGAAAAAAAAAAAAAAAAACAACCAAAAACCAGAAAAAGCTGTGGGCTCTTGTGTCCTGTGTGATCGTAGAGGCTGTGGGTAGCATAACTTGGCAGGAGAGAAAATGAAACCCGTGAAGTGTTCCCCTGATGCACCCTGCAGCTTGTAAAGGCAATCACGGGATCAAATGAGAGATTTCTGAGAGGAAGGGAAGATGTGTAGGTGAGTGATAGGCAAAATAGCTGCTGGTTTGGTTTAGCCCCCAATTTTTTACGTTATGATCGGTTCCACACAATTTAACGTCACTCTTTTCCCTTTGCCACTAAGCTTTCTGCTCAAAATGCCAGGTTAAGAGAGTAAAAGTAGCCCAGCATGGAAATCCACGCTGCCTGGACACGCGGGAGTTCCCCCTCTGAGGCTGTCGAAGCAGAGCTGAAGTTTGTCATCATTGATCGGGTCTAGAAATTAAAACAACCCCTTGAACTTGACGCATAAATATAGTCTCTTCAGCTTTTAACCCCGCTCCCCATTACCTCATCATATTTTACCATGAAGGAAACATATACTATAATGTATTCTTTGTCACATATGGTCCACGCCCTTATGTAAACTGCATTTTCAGGCCTCTTCCCATGCAGACACATTACCCAACAGGCATTCCTCAGACGTGCCAGTTAACGCTTTACTGCTTTGCAAATCTATTGGATTAACACAATTACAGTAAAAAGCGCAGGACAAAATAAATATTCCCCAAAGAACCTTTGGGAGGATTTTGCCATTTCTCGGTTTAGGAAGAGATGATCCCTCAACAGACACCAGACTGGCCCTGTTTTTCCTTTCTTTTATTTCATCTGTCCCAACGGAGCAAGACAAATATATCAGTGTATGGGCAGCAGAAGCACGAGCAGCCTAGTATTATCTGTACTTTTTGATCCAGTCAGCAGGGAAAACTGAGAGTCGGGGGAAGAATCAGGGAACTTTGTGTTCAGCCAACTTCCAAAGCCTTTGGTGTCTGGCCAGATTTGGAAAACTTAATTATACGTTGTACATTGTGTGTTGCAATACGTTGGAGATTTGCAGAGTGGATCTCGTGTGTCCCTTCTGGGTGCTCAGCTACTCCAAAAGTTCCCATTAAATGAACGTATGGCTTTCACCCTCGCTGCCCGATGATGTCCAGTACCCCCGTGCTCACTGGCCTGGTGGCCCCTTTCCTATCTTGTCGTCTAAAGGGAGAGACAAGGAGGCTGAATTGCTCCATTGATCAGCCCAGAGCCGCCCTGAGGCACGTTTTGCCCTGGGGTGCTGGTATCAACTACTGCTTACCCAGCAAGGAGGTAGCAGAGGTGGGTGAAAGCTGGTCATAGTGCCCCAGTGTTTTCTTCCAGAGTGCCCTGAGGCAACTTTAGCCATTTATCTAAGCTTTTGAGTTGTTCCTTGTTAGTACTTTCCTTTGGATCTCATGGCAGTAGAATGCTAACACTGCTTTTTCCTTACAGAGACACCACTGGTAGGGTTTTTTTTCCACCGTTCTCTAATTTTTTTGGTCCAGTTTGAGTCATTCATGCTTTGGAAATCTCCAATGAGTTTGGATCGGAATGGGACCGGATTGATCAGTGCTACTGCCAATACTTGTTTGGGAGAGAGGAGAAGATAGAAAAAGAAAAAAAAATAAGGCAAGCATTGAATTTATAGCACTCCAGATGTCAGGGAAATGAACATAAAAGTGCAGATGCCTTATAGTCAGGCAGACTGCTCAAATGTATGCAAATGGGTGACAAGTTTATGTGAATATGGTTGAAAAAAAGAAAAAACAAGGGAAAAATGCTTAAATAATCCTGTCCTTATCATTGTGAGCATTGGACACTGAGTTTGGTGGAATTCATGGTTATGATGACCCAAAGAAAGCCAAGGCCCTGCTAAACATGGGTAGACTTTGGTTGGTCTTAACGTTCTTGGACATACCATTAAAGCAATATAAGTTCATACCTTTTAAGTTATGGAGCCTATTGATCAAGCTTTTCCTTGCACAGCAGTATTTAGATTTATTCTGCAAATCATCTTCATGGCTGGCTCTAAAGTTGACTACAGTGTCTTTGGTTTGGGTAGCGTCGATGTACGGGGTTTAAGTGAGAGCAGATGTACTTGCACGTACATCTCACATATGAGCGTCTCGATTGTTTGGGGGTAACAAAACAATTCTCTCTGTCAAATGTGCTTCCAACTTGTGAATTAATTATATCTGCCTCCCTGCAAACTGTTTAGGAGCAGCTGGTCTTCCTGGCATCTTTATTAGCGTGCAAAGGAGCTTCTCCAAAGCATGAAATGCCGAAAAGAAAAGCCTCTGGCTGAGTCCTACCATGGATACTCAGATTTGGGTGGTGTCTGTCTTCAGCCAGGTGAAGGAAAGAGCCAGTGGTGGTCTGTCTGAGGCATCCCTCTACACATGATCTTGATTTGCTTTCCATCCCTTTCTGCTGCTGGATAAAAACAGCGTAAAATTATAGTCATAGGCAGCCAGAAGGTTAAGGAAAACTGATACAGTCTGAATAATCTGCTGCTAAACAGCTTGTGTGGGTCTGTGTCCAAACCCCATGTCTTTAAATAATGTTTCAAGCAGACTAGCTTTTCTGGATCCCTTTGCTTAAAATGCACAAGGGATTTTTTGGATGGCTACTGCCATTAAGGTTACTGAGCATTGTTTGGATATGTTCTTTGTTCATCCATGAAGGAAAAGACCTGCCATATACATAGTCCCATGATGCAATACTAGAACCTTTTAAAAAGTTATTAAACAGGTAGTAAAATGCCTTTACAAAATACACTTTGATTTGTACAATTTTTAGAAAAGGCAGATGACAAAACCACATCCTTACACCCAAACAAATCCACAGCAAAATAAATAAAGCCTTAATTTACAATAGCTGGTTTTCACTATACAGGAAAGGTGAGAAAAATAATATGAGTTATAAAGCACACTTCTTACAAATACCAGCTTATATGAGCTAACACTGCCAGTTAACATCTTAGATTTTTCTCAGCAATAAGCTACATCTGCAGAACTTATGGGTTAGGTTTTATAAAGTTCACAATTCAAAAATGTCTCTGTGCTAAAGGGCTTTGGCTCTCTAGCTCAGGGCAAATTTTATATGCTACAGTCTGTAACCATCTTTGTTTCTAGGGAAGTATATGCATGGACCATGGATTAAAACATTTTATTATGTGCCATGTGGGTTTTATTATCTGAATAGATTATATCCTAAACAGGTCAACTACCTCTGATTTAAATGCCTGGAGAATGGGAAACAGCGTTTATTCACGCAGTGGGTTTATCGTGTGATGTTCTTCACTCCCAGCCGCTCTCTGAAAGGCAGAGCAGGACACAGGGTACCCCAAGTCACCCTCCAAACTAATCCCACTTCATTTCAATAGATGCAAGGGCTGGTATTAAGAAATAAATCTCAGCAGCCGCTGAGGGATGATGAGAACTTGGTGCATTCTCAGCTGGTCACAAACCTCTGAGTCTCTGAACGTGTTACAAATAGGAATGGGCTGAGCATATCTGAAATAGCTGGAATAGTGGTAGATGTGGAGTATTTGCTGGCTTCTAAGCAGCTTGGGAGCCTATTCTTCTCCAGACATGACAGTTTACCAGAGTTATTTGAATGGAACTGGATCAGATCAAATTAGGAAATCAGGAGAAATGTAAAAAAGTGACAGGTTGGAATCAACAAGCCTCCCTGAGAGGCTGTGGTCTGTATTTAAGGCATTTAATAGAGATATAATGAAGGATCTAGGCAATATTTAGATAATGTTCAGATTTACTCTTGCTGACTCAGCAGCTTTTATGCCTGTGTGTATTTCTATGTGAGTGTGGGTGTATGTCATATACATCAAAGATGATAAGGGAAGACCTTGCATTCCCTCTCATATAAGTGAAGGCATTATATGTGGCATCATAATGGAGGCGATGTAGTGGCGTTCTTGTTTCTACTCTTTGCAAGGTCATCTCCTTGATGAAGACCTGTCTCTCCACGGGAAACCATGGTAGAAACCAGCAAGAGTATGGGAGACATATATCATGTTAATTTCTGGTCATGTACCCTAGGCTTTGCTTATTTTTGTCTCATCCCAAGATAACGTAACAGATAAATTCAATTTACCGATTTTGGCCATGCTTTCTAGAAAAGAGTTAAGCGTTTTTTGTCTACGCTTGTGCACGTGACTGTCACAATGCACAGAAAGTCTTGCTTCTTTTGAAGCCATACGTCTCTTTCTGAACTGAATTTTTAACAGACTGTGATATCTATCTTTAAAAAGGGGAAAGGGAAAGGTCTTGGGAATCAAGCACCAGGCAGTCTACCTTTGATATCTGAAAAGATATTAGGACAAATTATTAAGCAGTCAGTGGGTAAGCACCATCTAGATAATAAGGTGATAAAAAAGAGTCAACACGTATTTGTCAAGAACAAATCATGTTAAACCAATCTAGTTTCCTTCCTTCTCAGAGAAACTGGCTTAGTGGATAAGGCGAAAGTGGCAAAAGCCCTCAGATTATGAAACTGTGAGGCATCGGGTGATGTGTAACCTCACAGCCACCTGGCAGCAGGGGAGGAGATGTGAGTTCTAGTGCCTGGCAGGTGGAACAGGAGTAAAAGATGGGATAATTCCACTAGAAGAGCAACTCTCAGCGTGCAGCGGGTGAGCAGGGCATCTCTGCTGATCTCTGAGAAGTCAGAAGTTGGGTATGTGGGTCTGGGTTTTGATCCCTTTTGAAAGTGACACAGAAAAACGGGATGTAATCCAGAAAAATGACCCCAGTGATTCAAGATTTAGAAAATATGATCCGTGCTGACAGATTTGTGCATGTCTAGAAAAGACATGTCTGAAGGAAGATATAAGTCTTCCAGGCAAGTGTTGTTAGAAAGAGGATGCTGATCTGTCAGTCACTGAGTCTTGGGCATAGGATCAGAAGTGCTGTATTTTCACATGTGTTTAATAGACTGCTCTCTGTCAAAACCAAACTGAAGTTGGATTTAGCAGATTAGTACTTTGCTTGCTTGGGCAAGTAAAAAATGTATTGCACACCTACCTCTCAGTAGCACTACTGACCCTCATCTGTGCTAGTTGCTCTCTCCAGATCACCATCACGTCTCTGTATTTAATTTAATACCTAAAGGTGCAGTGTATCCCTCAAAGCACATTCAGATATCTGTGCCTTTCAAAGGGGTGGAGTTACCCAAGGTGTGAGAATTAAAGACTCAAAAATAAATTCAGAGAGATGGACTTTGCTGGTAGCCCAACAAGGCATTTGGTTGTTTAAGACTCTTGAAAACACTTCTTTCTCGACACGATTATTAATCAGTGGAACAGGTCACCCAGGGGTGTTGTAGACTCACTTCTGAAGGTTTTAAGAAGCTTGACAGACATATGTCATGGCTGGAAGTAAACTTGATAGTGCTTCTGGGAAGCAGATAGACTGGATGCCCTCTTAAGATTCCTTTTTGTCTGACATCTGTATGATTTCTGTGACATAATGTTTTGCGACAACGTATTTTTATATTGCTGCAAAAAAAAAGTATAGAACTAACATAATCCAGGCAGTTTTGATTTGTGATGAGAGGTGAAAATATAGGTATGAATTCATAAAAGTCTCAGGAAAATAAATGTCTGATCTGACTTTAAAAATAAACGAACACAGAAAGAATGAAATGCTGAATAATGATCCTGCAAAACAAAACCAGCTCAGTTCCTCAGTACTAGCTATCAGAGGGCATTGATTATCTATCATGTCTAATTTGCGTGATAACACAAGAATTTAAATTGTAGCCTCACCCAAAACAAACACAGATGCCTTTCCTCTAGGTGTTAATCTCCCAAAGGCCCACACTCTTGTAATGTAAACAGCTCTCGGAGCCCCAGCCTGGTTAGCTCTGTATGGAATAAGCTGTATTAATATCTTTGGTCCAAACTTCCTCCAGGCACCTTTCCAGGGACCAGCCTCTTGGAGCTGGGCCCTTGATTTATGACTTTGTAAGACGTGTAGTGCTTATTCCACGCACCGGGCTTCTGATAAATCCACTGTTCCTAAATCTCATCCTGCTGCCACCGGGGAACGCGTCCCCCTGCCCTGGAGAGAAAGCCAAGGGGGGGGAAATGAAGTGGATGCTTGTGAAGAAACTGAACCACGCTCCTTAAAATGCTGCTCTGGGAAAGAGCTCCGGAGCCTTTTGGAAAGCTCTCTGCCCTTTCGAAGGAAGGAGAGCTGGAGTTACTCCTGCTGTTGCTTCTGTGGGCTTTGATGGTAAACAAGGGGAGCAAGCTTTGCTGTGCCTCCCTCCTCAGCTTTCCCAGCGGCTCCAGGTGCCTTCTTCAGCTCCCACTCTTTGCATCCTCTTCGTAAGGGAGCAGCTCAGTGATGAACTTAATACACTGTGGGTGTGAAACTCTGCCTTATTTTCTCCTGGTTCACTGGCATGTACCCCCTGGCTCCTAAATTAGCCATCTAGAGTGACCTGCTCCAGGCACCCTCCAACTCCTTCAGGAAAGCTCCATCCGCTGCTGTAGGAATTTGCTCTATTTTGGGAGGGTAATACTCTAGCTGTGTTCTTGTGCCCTTGCCAGCCTTGGTTGTGCTCTGAGCAGCCTCGGAAGACAGGAAGGCAGAGGGCAGTCTTCATCTTCTCTGCGCAGGGCCCCGGGAGCTCCCTCTGCTCCACCCCGGCTGTTAATACGTGGCACACATCCACGGAAAACAATAGCCACACAAGGGATGGCTGCCTCCCATGGGTGGCCTTTCAGGAGCAGGGAGATTTTGAAAGAAAAATGCTGCTGTGCCCAACTTCCCTTGTGTACATGCTGCTACCAGAAGCTTCCCCTACGAATCCCTTTTCTTCAGAGCTGAAGCCAAGTCCTGCTGCAGTCCATAACCAGAGGAGCATCCTGCTGACTTCTACAAGAGGCTTGTCTGAGGGTGGCATGAAATGGCTCCCAAACAGCAAATCATTTTAGCTCCCCTCTCATGAATGCTGTGTTGCTTCTCTGCTAATGGGGAATATACCCCCCTGAACTGGCCGAGGCTGGTTAACCCTTTACGGTCTGCTAATTCCTGGGTCCTCTGTCTGTGCCCATGGTGGAAAGATGGGGTGGGTGGATTGCCCCTAGGGTTCTGGACCAGCATCTGCCTGGTCTTGGCTACAAAGTGTTACCCCAGCTGGAAGGAGCTGCCAGCTGCAGCTGCCAGAGCCAGTGCACGTCCTCGCATTGTCCATGTACTCACAGGCAAACCCCAGGAGAACATTACAGAGAAGTAAAGTGGATGAAGCCACAGACAGGTCTCCTGGAGAGGAATTGGCTCTCATGTCCTTGTGTGGAGGAAGAGTGGGCTGCCCTCTGCCTGCCCTTCCCCAAAAACAAGGTGCAGCATGGCTCGCAGGGGGTGTCATAGGCTCATTTAAACTCGGCACCTGGACCAAACTGTTGCATCCATGTTGTTGACCTTATGCTCCACTCTCATGGGACCACCCTACAGTGCTGCCTCCAGCTCGGGGCCCCCATCATCAGAAGGACATGAACCTGTTGGAGTGAGTCCAGAGGAGACCATGGAGAAGCTGTGAGGGCTGGAGCCCCTCTGCTGTGAGGACAGGCTGAGAGAGTTAGGTGTGCTCGACATGGAGAAGAGGAGGCTCTGGAGAGATCCTAAAGGGGCTACAGGAGAGATAGGGAGGACTCTTAATCAGGGAGGGGAGCCATAGGATAAAGGAGAAGGGTTTTAATCTGAAATAGGGGAGATTTAGATGAGATCTCAGGAAGAACTTCTTTGGTGTGNNGCCCCATCCCTGGAGGGGTTCAAGGCCAGGTTGGAGGGAGCTTCGAGCAACCTGGTCTGGTGGGAGGTGTCCCTGCCCAGGGCAGGGGGGTTGGAACTGGATGATCTTTAAGGTCCCTTCCAACCCAAACCAATTTATGATTCTTTTATCTACGATCTGCCTGCTTGTTGTAGAATATAATTATATCCTTGAATTGATAAAACAATTGTTGGAGACTTCCTCTATCTATCGTATCAATTCTGTGTTATTCTATTAAGTCTTTGTTCTTAAGACAGAGAGCTTGCAAGCCCTGAAGAAAACCTTCAAGTCCTACTTAAAGATCATTTATGAATTTTAAGGCAAGTCCTTTAAAGATTTGACATAAATAAGAGTTTGTACTTGTTTTTTACAGGTATTTTTGGTACTGTGTGTCTAACTTTATACGAAGTGTCAGCTCTGGTCTCTAATAGCTTCAGTGAGGAGACACTGGGTTCTCAGGCTGTTACTGTCTGTTGGGTCACAGCTTTCTGGAGTAATGTATTAAATTTTCAAAATAGGCTTTCTTCCCTCACCGTGGTGATAAGCGCTTGGAGTTAGATGGATATTTACCAAAATAACACCTCTTATGGAAAATGGAAACAAGCAAAAACTTTGAACCAAACTACTTTCACTTTCCCAAACAGACTGTAGTTACTGTCCTGGTGTGAGTGACTTTGCCTGTTCCTCAGTCATTGGTGCTTTTTCCTTGGGCCTTTTGCTGAACACCCCCAAATCTTTCAGCCTTCGGATTATAGAAAGACATAAAAAAAGTAAGAATAATAAAAGGCATGAGCCTGATATATCTTTGGTAGTATGTCGCTCCTAATGAAAGTCATGTGTGCGGAAACCTCGGTGATTTTGCCATAGCTTACTGAAATTAAACAAAGACTGTTACCTATTTGTAATCCTGAGACTTCTGCCAGTAATATATATTTTTATCACTGTGTTTGCAAAAACAAATTGCCGCTACGGAAGTATTTTCACAAAAATGAATGAACTCGGAGGATTCCGGGGAAAGACTTTCCGCTTGTGGTGGGGTAGCAGGGAAATGTGAAGCAAACATGGCAAAGTAGTTAAAAGCAGTAATGGACTTTACTTTTATTATGGTACTGATATTTACTGTCCCCTTTCATTTCATCGGCTTGGTTTGCAATAATCTTCTGTCATTTATATAGGGTAGTTTTTCTACTGTACTTTCAGCAGGGAGAAAAAGTGGAATATTTTAAATAATTCTGTTTATTTTTAATTAGAAAGCAAGTAACTTAATTGCTTGCTCTTTTCTTGACTTGATTACATTTAATAAATACAACCGAGGGCTTACCAAAGTGCTCTTGAAGTAACGTAAACCACATGCACTATATCCCACACAGAAAGGACATCAAAATTGAATTTCTGAATGGTTTTATGTAGATGAGTTTATTGTGGTTAAATGCAACCAGGCTCCTTTTCTGCTGCCCTGTCGTGTTCAGAGCTCACCAGTCGGCATTAACTGCGTAATAGGGTCCCTGGGAGGGGATGGCTGAAATGCTATGATGGGCACACAGCAAGGCTACTACAGGTGATTCCAAACCAGGAATCCATCCTCAAACTCTGCCTGATCCAGAAAAAAAACCCAAAACCCAAAAAGCCTATTGCAGGCATTATGTTCTATGTGACAGATGACAAATATAATAGCAAGATTTAGACCCAGTGCTCATTTATTTAAGTGTTGTTCATGTACTATTGACCTGTTGAGCTCTTCCAGATTGTTCCAGCAAGTCCAGGTGGAGATGCTGGGAGGACTGAAGCCCCTCTGCTGTGAGGACAGGCTGAGAGAGTGTGGGGGGGTTCAGCCTGGAGAAGAGAAGGCTCCGGAGAGACCTTAGAGCACCTTCCAGTCCCTCAAGGGGCTCCAGGAGAGATGGGGAGGGACTTTTGATCAGGGAGGGGAGCCATAGGATGAGGGGTGAGGGTTTTAACCTGAAAGAGAGGAGATTGAGATGAGATCTCAGGAAGAAATTCTTTGCTGTGAGGNNCATCCCTGGAGGGGTTCAAGGCCAGGCTGGATGGAGTTTTGAGCAACCTGGTCTGTTGGGAGGTGTCCCTGCCCAGGGAAGGGGGGGGTTAGAACTGGATGATCTTTAAGGTCCCTTCCAACCCAAACCATTCTGTGATTCTATGATTTTTTTTTCCTCTTTGGTCTCTCAGTTGACTGTGCCATACCAGGGCATTTTGCACAAATCTGTCTCTCTCCTAGCATGACTGTGTCCCATCTCAGGGCAGGGATGTGCTTAGGATTCCTTGGAAGTGGTAGCCATTCAGAGAAAACTCTTCCGAGCCTTTGGAAAAGTGGAACTTGACTCTTTCCCAGAGTATTTGGTGTAGGAAAAGTGCTCTCATTTCCAGTGGTAAAAAACCTGAAGGTGTGGTGTTCAAATCCTGTTTGTCCCACCTGCAAGGACTCCTCTAGGTGAAATTTTCTTTGCACTTGTCCTCTTCTAAAAAAGATGTGATTTATTGCTAGGGAGGGACTTTTAAAAGCCAAATTGCATCAGGAAAACCTTTTTTTTTTTTTTTTTTTTTCTTTTCTTCTTGGTGATGTGGCTCTTTGTCACTTGCAGATTTGAATTGCTTGTTTAGGTCTGGTGTCTTCCATAACCCCACATTAGTACTTGGCTGTCAGATCAGGTGTGTAAAACCAGTCTGCCTGTTATACAGTGAGCTGTGATTGAATCCTTTATTTATGACTTCTGCCCCACATTGCATTAATTAGAATGCAAATTAAGGGTTTCCTGGAAAGCTGCTGTTTACTTCTGCCATACTTTACATGTTTCATTAGTCTTAGGGCCCTGACACAGCCACGTTCTGTCAATTTAACAAGTTATCAGTCAATGGAGCTGATGTGACAGTACACACGTGTGCACGTGGGCTTCCTGGGCTGCCACGTGATGCAGCCTTAGTTTTGCCTCCAGTAAAAAGACATTTAAGATACGTTATCTTCTTTTCTATTAGCTACTGGGGCTTGGCTAATTAGAGGTAACTTCTTTTTTTTCAAACGACATAGCTTGATCCTGCATCTGAACCTCTAATTTGCACCAAAGAATCTGGCTCTGTGAGACTTTTTAACTGGGAAGTGCAGTTTTCACCGGAGAGTGGGTTTTTTGGCCGCTGCTCTTGGTAGTAATATCTGTGAATAGTCCATATCCCTGACTGGTGGAACGTTAAGGCAGATTGTGACTGATCAGACCACAAATTACAGGGGTTTGTTGTTGTTGTTTGGTTTTTAACCACGTGGTTTAGGACAGGCTGCATTTTCAGCACAGTCCATGCCTGTCTAGGTCCTTTGGCATCTAATGGGCTTTGGCAGCATGGCCAGATGCCACCACTGCCCTGCGTGGACCATCTCTCATCTCTGCTTCCTACACAGAATTGGAAAGTAAGGTTTTCCGTTTCCTAAAATATTGTCAATAATTCGTTTCAAAAATAACCTCTGATTTCTTAACCTTTCGAGTTGCTGCGATGAAAGACTTAATTTTTGAAGGTGTTTAAGCTACCCCAAGGCCTTTTGAGCCTACCCCAAGGGCCAGGCTCAAAAAGTGGAGATGTCTGGAGGTTGCTCCCACACCCAAGGTGCCAGGAGGGAAAACTGTTGCTTGTTCTCACTCTCTCTGGGAACCGCTTTCATCGCCCCACAAACTCTGGGCCTGCCTGGTGACTTCATCCTCTAAACCACTTCTTTCCACTCTCCAGTGAGATTTCCCAGAGGAAAAATTTTCACGCGAGTTGCTCCGAAGGAGCTTACACCAGAGTAACTGAGAATTTGGCCCCTGGCACCGTTATTTTCCCCTGCTCCGGCAGTAACAGAAGGGGGTGGAGGGAAGTAACCTATCCCATTTCTGTTTGAAAATATTTAGCTTGAGTGATGTGAAGATTTCAGTAGATCTGTGACAAGATCAAAGAGTATAAATTATTTAACAGTGGTTCTACTTTTGTGGAATTATTTAAAGTATCATAATTGCAGCTCGGCTTCCCAGCCTTCATTTTCAAGTCTGGAATTCTGTTGGGAACTATCATAATCACTGAAGAGTATAATATTACAGGCTGGGTATAAAAATATCTTTTTAATGACTAGCAAATTAGTGAAATGTCTTGACCTGAATCTAGACCAAACAGAAGACTGTGTTTTTATGGAGGGGGAAGAAAGACTAAATTGTCACCACATTGTTATTCTTGTTAAATTCTCCACTACTTAAAATGTCAGTTGATTAGATAAAATTTGTAACACTGTGCATCAATGCAAGTGATGAAGGGCTGTGTGTTACATAGTATCTTGGCATTTCTGCACTTTTGTTTTCCTTTTAATGCTAGCATGCGCATTCTGCGACTGAAACTTGGAAAAATAAAGGCTATTCATTACTTTAGTGCTCTGTGAACAATAGGGATCATGAAAGGCATTGTGGGGAACTCCTCTGCGTGTTGGCTCTTCAAGAAGGCAAAGATGAGCCCTTGGAGGGTTTTCTCATAGACTTGAAGTGATTGTTGTGTTGCATGAGCTGCCCGGCGAAACTCTTTGTGTCTGACTCAACTGAAACAGGGTCTAGAAGAGACAGGAGTTTCCTGCCGTGTGATTCAGTGTTAACCCGGTCTCCGTGTGCCTGGGAGTGGGAATTTATTCTCCCAAATTCTGGTTTGCAAATGAGCTGAAGGCAACTGAGCCCTCGTCTTCCTGCCCGCAATCGGGTGTCAGCGGCAAAATTCTCAGTTTGAGCAATTTGGACCATATAGGGAAGGTGCCGTGGAGGGCTCTGCAGGTGAGGATTCCCTTCCCGGTTCCGTTATCAATTTTCACTGTCATTTGGGACAAATGACCTTTCTTCTTCTTCATTGCCCCCAGATGAAACCAGAAGTGACAATACCAAGCGTTTTACGGGGTGAGTGTTATGTTACTGGGGCTGCATTGGCAGTGCAGGGTGTCTGTAGCAGAGGAGTGAAATAATAGTGGTAGTGTCACAGGGTGGCTGCATTTTGCCTTTGTGGCATGGTATAATAGATATTTTGGGGACAGAGACCACCTTAGTGTCCTGTTTTCACACACCCTATGCAACGAGGCCTCTGAGAAGCCAAGCCATCTTCAAAAGGAGCAATAAGAGCCCAGAGATAACAGGATGCAGGAGGAGGTGGTCTCTGGTCCTGCCTTGTTTTTCACTGTGGCCAGGGCATTGCAAAGACAAATGAGAGATTTGTTCAGCACCTGGCTCTAATGAATGTGATCAGTCTGTAATGAATATGAGCATGAAAGAGGTTCATTAAGTGTAAAAAGACTGTTATCCAAAGACTATGTTGGAAGGACCACGTTGGAGGCCGTCTACAACAAAGTTACACTCAATACCTGCACGTATTGTGGAGGCACATCAGAGGAATAACATCTCCCAGAAGGCAAACACAATGCAAACAATCCTTTCTACTGCTGAATGTCATCTGTTAGATATCAGCCTAATTTTCTTCAGTGACACAAAGCAGACTTTGTCCTCTCTGTGTCGAGTGCTTCGTTAGCCTGTGTGCAACCTCGTGCTCTGGCCCAGCGACTCTTTCAGGCTGCGTGTTGACATGCGCTGGGGATCTGGAGTCTCCAAAGCATTTAGGCAAGATTGTGTCGTGGTGCAGCCATTTCTTTCCCTTCTCTACACTGAATTACGTCCTCCTGCTCCTCGGAAATACAGTAAGAAAATGTTGCTTGAAGAACTTACTGTTCCTTCCTGAAGTTGTGCTGACAGATCAGGAAAAGGACATTAGGAGAATGATCAGAAATCTGGAAAACCTGCCCAGAGAAGCTCAGTCTAATTAGTTTATCCAACACCATGACCTGCTGATATCCTAGATGTACTTTGAATGAAGAGCTTTCTGATTAGTGGGTGGCTTTTTCTTCTCCCAGGAACAGGGTTGGCAAAATAGGAAATGAGGCTCTTGTGGGGTTTTTTTGTGTTTCGATTTTTAAGTTGGAAGGGTGATTAACCACTGCTTTCCTGGATATACGATGAGATCTTCAACATTTTCAGTCTTCAAGATTTAAATTTTTTATTTCTGGAGTCAGGAGAGGGTTTTATGGCCTGTGGTGGTAGGAGCTGATGTTCAAGCAGCCTTGATGCTTGCAGTTGTATATAACTGTCTGCAGTGACCTCTCTGGTCCCTTCCAGCGTAGCATCCTTCAGCCTGCATATTCCAAAAGAATTCAAGTTTGAATGAAGCAATCCCTGACCAAAGATTTTCCAGTGTAAGAGGTCAGATGGCCTGCAATGCTTCTACGTGGTCATAAATCTGAGACTCTACAAACTCAGCTCAGTAAGTGGCTGAAGCTGCTCTTCCATTGAAGAAGCTCCAAAACCCTTGCTTTACCAACAAGATTTTGCTCGTAGCTCCCTTAGTGATGCTGTGCTGTATCTAAGCAGACTTTGGAAAGCTCCCAGATAGGTTCAGCACTGCACAGAAACTAGATAGTGGTGAAATCTCATCTAGCGTGTGCCCTTGAGTTACCGCTCATCCCTCTTTATAATAAATGAGTACTATTTGGCTACAGTCTTTCCAAAGCTGTAATGCAGCAGTATCCTGGAGTGCAAGAGTCCTATCTTAGATGGCTACACTCAAAACATACCCTAGGGACTGTTAGCAAAATTTATAATCATCCCTTTAGAAACCCAGGATTAAATTCTAAGTGGCAAGCAAATAAATAAACAATGCTTCTCCCTAATGCCTATTTATTTACTGTAGATCAATGGAACATTCAAGGATGAAATTGGTTTTCTTAGAAGATTAAAAAAAAATATTTAAAATAGGCTTTATTATGAGAATTAATATTGTGGATTCTGGAGGAGTGAAGTGTTAGCATGAGCCAGGTTATCAAAAAATGGTATCGTAATCAGAATCATAAATTCTGTAAGAAGTATTTAGGGGTAAAAGGAGAGAAATGAAGTTAAAGGACACCTCATTTTGGTTCATCAGTTTGACATCCTGCTAAAAGAAGTCTGTGAAGTTGCCTACTGTTACTGGGAACTGGGCAAATGATATGGAAATGTGCGCAGCAGAAATGTGTTAATGTGCTGTGTTGTACCAACACCTGTAATTGCAACCCCTGTTTTGGGGCAGGATGCTTTGTAACAGGTCCTGTGGTTTCCCCACTTTCTTGTACCTGGTCCAGAACAGCAGATGACATTTGAAAGGACGCGGACCTCTTGGAGAAGGTCCAGAGAAGGCCACGAAGATTATCAGAGGGCTGGAGCCTCTCTGCTGTGAGGAGAGGCTGAGAGAGTTGGGAGTGCTCAACGTGGAGAAGAGAAGGCTCTGGGGAGACCTTATAGGAGGATTTTAGTATGTGAAGGTGGCCTACAGGAGAGATGAGGAGGGACTCTTGATCAGGAGGTGTAGCCGTGGGATGAGGTGTGATGGTTTTAAACTGAAAGAGGGGAGATGGAGATGAGATACTGGGAAGAAATTCTTTGCTGTGAGGGTGGTGAGAGCCTGGCCCAGGTTGCCCAGAGAAGCTGTGGCTGCCCCATCCCTGGAGGAGTTCAAGGCCAGGTTGGAGGGGCCTTTGAGCAACCTGGTCTGTTGGGAGGGGTCCCTGCCCAGGGCAGGGGGGTCGGAACTGGATGATCTTTAAGGTTCCTTCCAACCCAAACCATTTTATGGTTGTATGATTTGTGTGAAGAGCCCAGCTGAGGTACTGCACTTCCACTCTTACCTCTACTCACCAAAGCGTGTGAGGGGATTATTCTGGTTTCTCCTGCTGTTGGAATAGGCTATGACTGTTGATGCTGTTTTCCTTCTCTGGCTTTTCCCTGGCCCACTCATCTGACTGAGTTTGGAGGGGAACAAACAAGTGACTTTGACTCTGTTTTACCAAAAGGATGAAGAATAGTAGGTAAGGAGGGTTTAGAACTGTTTGCTGAAGTTCAGAATGGTTTGGAGTGCTGTGGATTGGGGCATTTGGTGCTGTCATCTCATAAAAAAAACCCAGAGTGCTCTCTTTTCACAGGAAAAAAGAAATAATTGTGAAAACCCAATATTAGCAGCCATAGAGTAAAAGAGCAGTCAATACAGCCTATAAAACCAGAGTTGTCAGACCAAAGCAGCAGCAAACGTGCAGGTGAAACGAAGACTTGTGAAATAAAAGTCTAATCTTGACAATATATTGTATTTGTATAGAATTTTTTTCTTTTCTTTCTGTTTTCTTTCCTCTCTGTGGTTTCTGAGTGAGTTTTTATGTTTAGTTCTCGAAGCCTAACAGTACTGCAACTTTGTTGGCCAAGATCTAGAATGCGGTCTCTACAATGAAATGTACTCTCTTTACTGTATACATTAAATCTATAGATTCGTATCAACAGGGACATGTTCTATGTTCACCAAGAGCTCTTTCGTATGCTGCGTGTATCTTCTCTACCCTTCCATGTTTAAAATCTTCTTGTTTTCTCTGCAGGGCCTTCACAGGTCCTTTTCTTTTTTTTTTTTTTCTTTTTTTTTTTTTTTTTTTTTTGAGTCCCATTTCTACTGCAAGCTTTATCCAAGCTGTTGTGGTGGGGGTATCATCTGGATGGTTTGCTTTCAAGGCTGTAGAATCCTCCCTTGAAGCTGTGTCTGTGGTATTATTTCAAGGCCGGGGAGAGACCCTTACTAAATTTTGTGGAGTCAGGGACAAGTTGTGATCACGGCAGGTCAGTGAAGAAGGTTCCTTTTGTCCCGTTCTTTGAGGACAGGTCTTGTCTCCTGTTTTAAAACCCTTCTTCCATGGGAGGGGGTGATCCTGCCAGGCTGCTGTGCGCCGGTCCAGCCAGGGCAAGCAAAAGAATTAAATATCGTGGGGCGTCTGTGAATCGCAGGCTCCACGTGGGAGATGGGGGATGGCAGTGATGGAAGCAACTATGAAAAAGAATAACAGAAGTGTTCGGTTAATGATGGCCGAAATCTTCTGAAGGGGAAGGAGGGGAAAGAAATTTGAGTACTAGATAGCGAATAGGAGCCTGAAGGAATGTGGAAAACATGTACGGTGGCAAAGAGAGAGACTGCAGAGGTCTATAAATGATGCAGGAAATTGTGAAGGCAAAGCTACAGTTGGGGGACTGATTATATATCTACGATGGACTTAAAAATCCTTACAAGCGCCTGGAGAGGTTACCTGAAAAAGAAACTTTGCATGATGGGACTAAAAGGCATTGCTAATTGATAACTACAGATACTGCTTTTGAAAGGCCATGAGTATTTTAAAAGATGGGAGGGATGATTGTAGGCTTTGCAAATGAACTCTGTGCGAGGAGGGGAGGTGAAATATTTCTCTATGCTTTGTTCGATGGCTGGAATTTTGGGGTTGTTGTCAGGGAAATGCTTATGGCTGTAAATTGCAGTTTTTTCTAAAATTCTCTCTCTTTAATTTAGAAGTCCTTTGTCCCATTTGCTGCATCAGTCTTACAGTTCTTGCTTTAGGCTTATATTAAAAGTTGGCAGTCTCGGCTGGAGGAAAACTAGGGGATAGGTCAGATACTAATTAATTTCATGCTAATTGTGCCATAATTCGAAATCTAGTGGATTAGTTTCTGTGGGAGAGCTGAAATATATGGAAAGGCAAAAATGAGTAAGGGTAATTAATCTCTGTAAAATTGCTTGGAATGCTGTAAGAAAAGGAGGTTTTGTTGTTGCTTTTATTTTCTTTTGAAACATTTTAAAGGCGCCTGTGCCATGGATTACGTGAAAGTTTCATTTCTGTCAAATGACACCTCTTTGTTCCTCAAACCCCTAAAAGAAACGCCCCCCAGCAACTGCCTGAGCTTTTGGGTGAGGATTCCCTCCTCGTAGGATGAGCCTTGAGGGTAGTTTTGGACAGATTTACTGTGGAAGGACTGAGCTGGGTGGAAGCTGGAGCCCCGTGCCAGGTGAGAATGACAGTCCTCAGCCCCCTGTAACCCCCTACTCAGGAGAGGGAGATCTCTTACCCAAGAAGATGATCTTGTGCAAGGGGGAAGAGCTCCCACTCCCCCAATGAGAAGAGTAGTCCTGGCCTTTGAGCTGTGTGCCTGCAAAGAAGAAAACATTGCTTGTCCATTTGTTTCTTTTCTAGAAGTGGCCGAGGCTGGAAGGGACTAGGGGCAGATGCAAACCACTTCTCCTTGCTCTCCGAGCTTCCCTTCCACCAAGTCTCCAGTGACTGGTGGGAAAGCTTCACTTAGAGCCAGGCTGGGGGGTGGTAATTTACTGCTGGCTTCTAAGGGCTATAAATTACTACATGCCCTGGAGAATAGGAGTGTGTCCCATGCACACCACCTCTAAGGTCTTTCCCACACAGCGCCGGGCTCTGCCCGATGACCTGAAACCAACCTGTGTGTTTCCAAGCTGGCTCCATCCAAAGTATCTCTGCGTGGGGCTCATTATGGAGCTGTGTATTTTCCTCGGAGTTTTCTCCCCACCCATTGTCAGCCTACTAGAGTTCAGTGACCTAGTTCTGAACCGTCAGAGACTTCCCGAATAATCTCCTCTCCCTCTGAAATCCAAGGAGCTCCAACTCAACGAGGAGGTGTGGAGGGAGGGAAGTGGTGCAGTTTTTCACAACCAGACTCCTTTTGTTTTGCTTTCTACCTGCCAGCACCGAGCAGAAGTTGAAATGACATTACGAAGCAGAAAGCTTGATGATTAATTACACCTGGTACAGATAGAATTTAAAGGTATTGACTTGTCTGAAGTAAGTGCCAGACGGTGCAATCGGGGAGGCAGGAAGTGGCTGGTCGAGATTGCTGAACCAAGCTGGAATCCAAAGTCAGGGAGAGGAAGAGCATCAGCATTTAACTTTGCTCGGCAGAAAACTGATGCCATCGCTGATGGACACTGATATCAAAGGGAGAAAAATCATGACAAATTCGTTGCGCTTTTAAAATTAATGTAAAGCTAATCAATAGCTTGACTTGGTGCAATATAAAAATGTAGTACTGGGACCTCCATTAAAATGATTTTTCTTTCAACCTATATTCTGGGATTGCTATTAGAGGGGCTTTAGAGATAATAATGGCAGTTAAAAGACAGCTTTCTAATTCCCATCAGGTTGTTGCATTTCACTGCAACTAGTCTGTAGCTGTGCTGGGAACTAGGTAATGTCAGCCCTTGAAAGATTATGTTTTCTTTAGTTGTTTTTTTTTTTTTTTTTCTTTATGGACCAGGGGGTCCCTAGGAATATTTCAGATGGCTTTTAAATGGGGTCAGGGATGGAGAAGAGGAGAAACCATTTGATTGGACTATACTTGCTGTGCTAAAAGAGCTCGGGGCTTTCTCCCCCCTGCCCCCACCCTCTCTCTCTCCAGCAAACTGTGACCATATGGGAATCTGTGAGTCAAAGTTCAGAAACCAACCAGCTGCCTTAGGTGTCTGATAACAGACCGTATTGCGGTGAGGGCTCACTTATCTTTGATAACCCCTGTGCCCAAAATCAGAATATGTGTATTTTTCTCAACTTTGTGGGTGTATTTTATCACCTTGGGCACACGTTCTTCACTCTCTCACTCAAGCTGGTCATAACTGCTCAATGGTTATGGCTGTGCCATCTGTAGAAGTGTTACACCGCAGCCCTTCTCAGAGACATCTATTCATCTCAAATTGTGTCTCTGCGGGTGCCGGTCACGGAGACTCCACAACTCAGTGCCCCTGGAGCCAACTGGTGATTCATTCCTCCGGAGTTTCATGACGTTGGACATGCAGAAGCCAGAAGCCTCCCACCCATGCGTTTCTCCCTCCTCCTTTCCTCAAACGCGCTTGATTGACGTCATGAGATTGCGGGCGTGGAAAACTTCTGCACAAAGCCTGAGTGTTGTGCGACCAGGTGAAATCTGCCTGCTTGTGGTTTTAGAAGTGGCCTTTGTCTGTCTGTGCAGGGCACTATTCTAGTTCTGGTTTTACTTTGCATCTGCTGAGCAGCCTCTGCTATGAAACCACCACAGTGTTCGCTGGACTGTGCAACCAAAATAGATTGGTCGGGCTTGGTGCCTCTCCATGGCCTCAAATGAGATCTCAGCTTCCCTGTCATCTCAGATTAGATCTCAGCTTCGCCTTGCTGGTGTTCTGAGTCCTCTTCAGGCTCAGAGCAGGAGATGCTTGAGCCTGCAGATGTTGTAACTCAGATCCTACAAAGAGATGTTCCTAAGCAAGGAGTTCAGGGCAAAGAAGCATCTAACCACAAATGTTCTGTGGTTTCCCAAACCCTTCTGCAGTCAATAAGCTTTGCCCAATTCTGTGCCACATCGTGCTTCAAAGATGCCAGGAGGAGGAGCAGAAGCCATAGAGGAAGTTTGTGAAATTAAGGGAACAAAGAAGGGCAGGATGGAACCATGGAGATTGAGGAGAAAGCACATCCATATGGAGGAAGCTTGGAGGTGCTGTGTGGTGCTAGAGAGATGGTCTTCCTGCTTTTCCTGTGAAAGGTGCTGATAGTGTCCTCCCTCCAATATTAAGACTGTTGATGGTTTCTGCAACTGGAAGGAGAGACGGGAGAGTGTTTAGGCAAGAAGAAGTAGATGTGGAGGTATCAATAAAAACAAAGCAAGAAACATTAAATGAAAAGGTAGAGGAGAAAAAAAAGCCAGGCCTGGAATTGGGAATGGGTGAGGGATCCATATCTGAATACTGTATAGGACAGAGGAAATGTTGTCTTCTCTTTCCTTGAAGCATCTAATTTCTGCCGAGAGAGTTACTGCATCGTTCTCGGCAGGTAGATCTGTTCCATAATTATTGTGTGTTCTGCTTAGCCTCTCCCATTACTTTCTCTTCCTACTTTCTCTGCCAAGAAGATCCCAGAGCAGCAGATTTCAAATCCGGGAAGATTTGAATCCTGCTAGACCTTTGGCCTGTGCCTGGGCCCAGCTAGTACCAGGAATGCAATGTGATGGCTGCAGCTGGCAATTCTGGGTAACCAGAGAGGGGCGAGCTGACAGATTTGAGGTTGTACAGTCAGAAGATCCTAGTTTGCGGCAGATTCTCCTGTAGAACTTAACTAAGGTTCTGGGGCAGCTCCTCCTCTTCATTTTTTAGAGGTCCTAGAGGGGATGGTTTCAGGATTTGAGGTTCCTCAGCCTCAGAATCTGTCTCCAGGTATGAATGAGAAAAAGTTGTGAAATGTTTTAGTGTTGTATGCTGCCCTTCTCCTAAGTTGGTCCTGTGGCTTTTTTTGATGGTAAGTATAACTTCATCAGGAATGCTTCTGGTATAGCTCTACTACAGTTCCTTTCTGACAGCAGCAGCCACAAATATGATTTCTCCATAAATCTATTTTACTTTTATGTGAATTGTTGCATCTGTTCTGGCCATGATGATGCTAATTACCCATGCCACGTGGCCAAAGTAGATTATTTAGCAAAGAAATGGAATACTCTCCTTTTACTGCCTCAGTGTGACTCTTAAACATGGCATTAAGGTTTGTTTATCGACTCTTACTTAGGACTTGATGTAGATAGATGGAAGCATGGGAATGGAGGGGACCTCCAAAGGTTAATGTGAGCATCTGGGCAGGATGCTAATGGAGTGTCACTGTGGGGGAGATTTTGAAGGCCTGGAGATGGCATTGTGAGTTGTTTTGAAAACTGCCAATTGTTGTCAGTATGTTGACAATTATTTTCAATTTGGTTTGTTTTGTTTTTTAATTGTGGAAATGTTCCCAGAAGCTTAGTAAATGAGGACATGTTCTTATAAGTATTCAGCTAATATGTTAAAGCTCACATGGTCCAGCTTTGGTTATGAAACCCACTCCTTGAGGTTGATGTCCCCTAAAAGGCCTGCGTTCAGAAAAGGTGGCCCTAGTTTTGGGATCAGGCTGTTTCGATCAACCTGCAAAGCGCTGGGGCTTAGAATATGCTTCTTTGAAAACGGACGTGCAGCCTTGCAAATGGATTTAATCCCAGTCCAACACATGGCTCTATTTGTGGACACGGGATGCCAGAAAACCACAATGTATTCTGTATGATCTTTGTGCGCTCCATGCAAAACTGCTGAACCAAAAAAACTAGTCTTAAACAATCAAGATCAGGATTGGCCTTGCAGAGGTGTTATGTGGTTGGTTGTCTTCCATCCCTTAGAGATTTTCTTTTCTAAAGATGATGGAGATGGTTGAAACTTCTGTGTGTCTGTTGCATTCAAAAATAGTCGGCAAAATACTGTTCTGAGCGGCTCTGCGAGATTTCCTCCTCCTTTTGTGTGTGCTCAGGATCAAAATTAAGTGAGAAATCAGTTAGTAATTTCCAATAGTGCCGTGGTGACATGGGAGCTCGGGAGAACCGTCCCAGAGCTGGTATCTGAAAGCCAAGTGTGAACTGGCAAGGTCTGAAACGGATGGAAGGTTTTTAGCTTCTTGCTCTCGTAGTTGCACGAGTCCCACGGAAAACGGGTGACTTGTATTTTGCTGCTAATAACACCTACACAGAGAAACTTACTGGGGAGTGTGTGTGCCTCTTACAGCGTGACATTGCAGAAGGTAGTTTAGCAATGTAAAAAGAGAGGTAAAAAAAATCACATCTATTTGTTTTTAACTCTTGCGCTGTCCCTCACTGGTGTTAAGATACAGATTAAGAACAATTCCCCTCCTTCATTCACTTTCTTTGTCTGTAAATGGGTATTCCCAGTGATTTAACTGCTGACTTCTGGCGATGGGAGTCCTTCCTGCTTTGCTTTGTGTTTGAAGCTGTGTTGTGCTCCTCCAGCTGTGGGATGGAGAGTGGGATTACACGGGATTTCTTGATGCCTCTGACAAACTGAAATGAATACTGCTTAAGAGAGTATGTTATCCCTCGCTGTGGACACGAGTGGCAGAATTTAGGTCTTTTGTTTCTGAAAACTGTTGTTTCTAATTCTGTGCATTTCAATTCTGCCAACCATTTTTCATGGAAAGAGAGTTCAATAAAACTTGCAAGGATGGGAAGTTTTGCTTTGCTGCTGGTAAGCCTGGTACTACAAAATACTTTCTTGCAAGACCTATGCTGACTTGTGCGAAGTAATACCTTGTTTTACACCAGTCCAAGATTCAAAGCATTCAAACTCATCTGTGGGAAGGAAATACATAAAGTGAAGTTATTAGGAATTCCTCTCCGTATGTTTTCCTTCTATGTCTTCTGCGGTCCATCTGTGAAGCGCACCATACGAGGGAAGCATAGGGAGTTGGGAGATCAGCATAGTGGGAAGACAAAAACAATGAAACCTCAATGAATTGATGATGAAAGGGAGGGAGACAAAAAGACTCTGAGGAGAGCTGTGGATGAGCTGGGGGGGGGAAAGAAGGGAGAACATAGTGTCTGAATGCCCAAAGGGAAAAAAGGGGCCTGTGGTACCGTCGATCGGATGAGCTGAAATGAGCAAACGAATGAATGGGGAGAACAGCAATAAGCTGGTGCAGTTTGCAGCTTGCTGAATTGGAAACAGAGTTTTCAGAAAGGAATGGAATCCATTTTGCCACTTGCATTTGTATGGAGCAGGACCTTCTCTCGCACTGGTTTGCCTGTCTTCTCGGTGGACCGACCGGAGAAACCAGGTGTGATTCAGAGTAGAATGAGAGAGGTGGCATCTGGCTCTCAATTTGTTGTGCTCCTTCTGCTTCCTATCAATGTCACAAAGTAAAGTTTTGTATTAGGCAAATTGGGACCTTCACTAAGAACGTATATCACATTAGATGATATATTACTGTTCCAACCCCCGGTTGTGAACATCCAAAAATAGCTTGTGTGGACACATGGGGCAGGTCCTAGGCTCTGGTGAACGATATTTAGTGTTCCGTGGGGAAGGAGAGAAACGCTGTAATGAAATCACCAGCCTTAAACTAAGCTGCTTTTCTAAGGTGGCTCCCCCAGATCTCAGCAAAAAAACGTGTCTGTGCAGGTTCAGCTGAGCTGCCTGTTGAATAGTTTGGCCAAACGCAGGAAGCAAGATCTTTGACCTTCTGCAGTGTCCTCATTGTAGACGCATGCATATAATTTCCAGTAATTTAACAGGAGCTTTAGTTTGAAAAAAGATTTGGGTTTTATTACTTTCATTCATCATCATTAACTCATGCCATGTGGCGGAGAGGAGGGAATGACATATTTCCGCAATTAGATTCAGTATTTTGCATGAAAAAAAATGAGCTGTTACAGCAAATGCTGCTTTTGAAACGGGGACTAAAACCAACGGAAACAAAAGTTGTGATGTGTGCTTGGAGGAGAAGAGTTAAAAAGGGATATTTTTGCAATGAAGTCTTCTTTAAGTTGTGGTTAGGAACGATTTAGCCTTCTAACCTATTCCTACTGTGTACTTGGCTCACGCTCAAAAAATGTTTTCATCCCATACCTTGATGCGCTTCTAATTCGTCTGTCACAAATAAGCTCTACTTTCTGCTCCCTCTTAAAAGGTGCTTCGTCTGCTCAAAGTACCCTTGCAGAGGGCGGCCTTCGTTTTGCCAGGGGAGTGTGAAATTTCATTTGATTTTTTTGGTTCGGGCGGGGGTTTGCTTTGCTTGACTTTTTGATTTCGCCGAGCCCAACAGCTTAACGCGAAACACAGCTAGGAAAATCCTATTTCCTCTGGTGCGGGATGCAAAAGGGCTCAGTGCTTCGGGGTGGCTTGGCTCTATGGCTGAGGTGCTCTTCAAGGGCTTTGCTACGCTTTGTTTTGTGAAGCGGGCGAAATGGTGAGGGCCTGATCCTGTTTTCTGTGAAGTGGAAGGGAACGCTTGCCATCGATTAAAGATGGGAACAACATGGGGGCCCGAAGCTGGTAATGAAACCCAAAACCGGGCGAGCTTTCTGTGGTGGAGTGTTCCTGCCAGCATTCCTCACCACTGCGTGTGTGACACATGCTCCCTTGATAATCTAATGAAGAAGACGTGTAGGCCCAAACATGTATTTTCTTTTACATCGCAGGCTGCGTTTTTGGTAATTTGCCTTTTCTCCTTGTAGGCATCTCAGGCGTGTGGATGTTAGCATGAGCCAGGACTCCTGACAGCTCTTCTGTTTCCCTTCTTGAGATGTTGGTTTTCTCTTCTGCATGTTCAATTACATGTGCACATTCATCTATCATTAGTTCCTGTTCACTGGAGGATATTTTGCAGAGCTCTTTACGCGACATTCATAATACTCTTATCCGTGATTCGGATTTCTTACTGACAGCAAAAGTTCAATCCTTTTTGCTGCTGTTTTATTCATTTTATAGTTCCATCTAGATAAACTACTTACAAGTTTTGTGGTGGAAGTTTAACAATTTGGTTGAATTTGTCCCTTCTAATTCAATTGTGCATTGAATTCTGTTCAAATTTAGATTTATTTGTACTGTTTTTAAGGCATTTAAAAATGTAAGCTCCTCATTTATCAGGATTTCTCTGGTGATTGCCTTCTTACATTGTTGTCATAATTCTCACTGGATTTTTGTTGTTGTTGCTCTCACTCTTCTTTGGAAAAATGATTCTCATCTTTTGATTACGCTTGCCAGCTCATCTCTGTTTCAGAGAAAAAAAAAGATTGTTTGTGCTAGTGTACTCAATTACCTATCGCAGAGTCACAGAATTGTAGGGGTTGGAAGGAACCTCTGGAGATCATCCAGTCCAGTCCCCCACCAGAGCAGAGTCACCCACAGCAGGTTGCACAGGAACACATCCAGGTGGGTTTTGAATGTCTGCAGAGACAGAGATTCCCCCACCTCTCTGGGCAGCCTGTTCCAGGGCTCTGGCACTCTCCAGGAAAGAAGTTTTTCCTCATGTTCAGACAGAACTTCTTGTGTTCCAACTTGAGCCCGTTGCCCCTTGTCCTGTCACTGGGCACCACTGAGAAGAGCCTGACCCCATCCTCTTGACACCCACCCTCTAGCTATTGCTCATCATCGATGAGGTCTCCTCTCAGCCCTAGGTCTCTCAGCCCTTCCTCACCAGAGAGATGCTCCAGTCCCTTGATAATCTTCATAGGCTTCTTATAGGCTGCCCAGGGAGGTGGTGGAGTCTCCTTCTCTGGAGACATTCAAAACCCACCTCAATGCGTTCCTGTGCAACTTGCTCTGGGTGGACTTCTTTGGCAGGGGCTTGGACTAAATGATCTCCAGAGGTCCCTTCCAACCCCATGTGATTCTGTAGCCTCCGCTGGACTCTCTCCAGCAGTTCCCTGTCCTTCTTGAGCTGGGGAGACCAGAACTGGACGCAGTGCTCCAGATGTGGCCTCACCAGGGCAGAGCAGAGCGGAAGGATGACCTCCCTCCACCTGCTGGTCACTCTTCCTAACGCCCCCCACCACTGTGTTTGCAGTGAGAGTGTATGTGGGCAGATGGGGCGACGGGGAAATGTCTATGTGCAGGTATGTATTATCTTCACGTGTTTGGTGCATGCAGCCACATCTACTTTGCCTCTTTTAATTCCTCTGTTTCCACTGTAACTTCCATGAACATCCTGTCCAGATATCGTTATTTCTTGACAGGAGATGAAAATACATAGAAAAGCTAAGCCTAAGTCATCTCCTGCCCTTGAAAGGAGGCAGGAGGAGGTACATCTGATGAGCTTTCTCTGCACAGTCTGGAACTGACAGCTCTCCCATTGCGTGAGGGTGTCCCCACACCTCTGCCCAGGGCTTCATCTTTGTTCTCCCAGAAGAGCTGGGAGCTGCCCAGAGACAAACTACTACAGTTTCTCCTCACTTTGGCTGCCCTCAAGACTCTTTCTGGTGGAATATTCACTGTGGAAAAAAATCCAAACAAACAAACAAAAAAAAAACAGAAAAAAAGGTCACCTAAACTCAAGTTGTAACATATTTTCTTGTGACCTCACATAGGGATAATTCAGACCTCATTCCATTTCTCTCCTGTATCTTGGACCCTTGTCTTGTGAGAATGGTAAAACTTGCCCTCTGTCTGGAGGGAACCTCTGGGACCTCAGTTCTTACTCCTCGTTTCAAGCACACACAGGAGACAGCACAAGACTAGTGGAGTAAAAGCTTTCTGTTTGGCTCTCAGGTAGATTGAGCATATCAGGATGATATGCTAAAATGCATTCTCCAGCGTTTGGCCCTGATTTCACTGTGCCAATTTCACTAATAATTTTTCTTTTACTAATAATTTATCTGGCTATTGATCTAGTTTGAGTTTGGCTCCAGCTCTGCCCTTCAGCAGCTTTTGTAAACAGGTTTTTCTTATCTTCATGAGTCAGGGTTTGACTTTCCTACTCTGTACTATAAATTACACCTGTGTCTCCAGTACCATGCTAATGCCTGGGATTTAGTGAAAAAAAAATAAAAGGAAGGAATTTGAACTCAACTTTTTATCCTGTAAGGCTTTGCCTTTTCCATTACTCAAGCTCCACACTGAGACATCTTTCTCTCTGCTCCTTCAGCACCTTTGCAGACAGAAGAGCTGCCTGAAACAAATTAATTTCCCACCTTTTGGAATCTGTTTCACTCTACCTTCTTAAGTTTTTAGAGTTATGCTTTAATTAACATTTAAAGTTAAAGTGAGGAAGGGTTGAAACACTCCTCATATAAGAAACATACCCATAGAAGCAAATAAGACTCATTGCACTCAGGGATATTATTATTATGAGGCAAGTTTACTCAAGAAATTCTAGAATCAGGCCCATGATACTGAATTTGATTTAATTCACTCATACATAATGATTACCCACAGCTCTGAGCAGATGTAGTAATGACTACAATTACTTGCAGATCATTTTTTTATTATGATTAAGTCTGTACATGATATTATTCTTGAGGCAGCAGTTTTTAATATTCAGCTTGCTCCCCTCCCTCATCAACATTGACTGTGTACAAGGTGAGAGGCACATCCCCAGTTCAGCAGGGAATAGTTTTCTGCCATGAGCAAACATTGGGTTTGGTTGGAGCCCATTGGCCCATGCACTTCATGTTCAAAGTTCATCTTGGAAGCATCAAAATTGCATGCGTGTGTTTACAAATATATTTCATAGAACGGTTCAGGTGAGAAGGGGCCTTAATGATTATCTGGTTCCACCCCCTTGCCCTGGGCAGGGACATCTCCCACCAGACCACCAAAGGCCCCTCCAACCTGGCCTTCAACCCCTCCAGGGATGGGGCAGCCACAGCTTCTCTGGGCAACCTGGGCCAGGCTCTCACCACCCTCAGACCAAAGAAGTTCTTCCTGAGATCTCATCTAAATCTTTCAGTTTAAAACCCTACTCCTTTATCCTATGGCTCCCCTCCCTGATCAAGAGTCCCTCTCCAGCTTTTCTGTAGCCCCTTTAGGGACTGAGAGGGGCTGGAAGGTCTCCCTGGAGCCTTTTCTTCTCCAGGCTGAACCCTCCCAAAATCTATCAGCCCATCCTCACAGGCTTCAGCCCTCTGATCATCTTCATGATCTCCTCTGGACCTACTCCAATGTGTCCATGTCCTTCCTGTGCTGAGGGCTCAGGAACATTGCCCACTCATGTTGAGCTTCTCATCCGCTGATTCAATTGTAAAGTCCCCACTGGCTTCATGAGAGCAGTCTCAGAACAATGTTGAGTGTGCTAATGGAACTGTCACCCATAACGTGTCTCAGTTGACCATGGACTAAAGCAATGGAGTGGCCAGCAACCTGATCTAGAAATTTCGTCCTCCCTTAGGAGCTTTCACGTGACTCAGGTTGGTTTTTCTGGAGCTGGCAGATTTCTGTGTTCCACTCCTGGTTCTGCCCGAGACTCTTTGTGTAAGCCTGGAGGAGTTTACGGACTGCCTTGCAATCTATTCTTCTGTGAGATGACGGTAGGAGTTAATTTGAGAGCAGAAAGACTGTTTGGCTTGAATTGTGTTAGGGAATGCTGAGGATATGCAGAGGGTCTTGTGCTTTTGGGCATATGAGAGAACAAGATTATTCGAACAGGGCATTTGCCATATGTTTGTCATTCACATGTGATGTTTCTCATCTTTCAGATTCAGCACAGCAAATATTGAAAATAGGCCTAATGGGGATAAATATAACTGAGCGTTAAAATGTCCTTTTATAAGCTTTATTGTTCTATATTTTTTCTAAAAATTCTTATTGACAGTTGGAGCCTAGGTTAGAGAAAATCAGAAGGATATAATTGTCTGTGGACTAGCTGAAGATTTTCTAATTAAGAAAACAAGCCACCTCCTCCCTCAATATTCCCATTTCAGCAAAATGAGATTTGTCAAAAAAATACTCGCCACTCTTGACTGTGGCTCTTTATCCACATAGGGAGGGTCATTGCATCAAACAAAGACATCTGTCACGGTCCTTGTCATCTGTGTTTGTTTCTGGATTTGTTCTTCTGATGAAAGCCATGACAAAATCTCTGGTCACGATGAGGCAATTTTTAAAAAGCAATGAATTGTGGTCGGGAGGTGAAAAGTTGTTTGCCTGAAGAATTTCTACTCAGCTAAGTGACCAGGAAAGAACCTGTTAAGGAACATTTTGCTTCATGTTGCTTCACAGCTTATAGCCTTGATTTCTAATTTAGGGTACTTTTAGTCATCCTTTTGATTGAAGGAGGTGACTTAAAAATATTCCTGGAAAATTTTTACTCACAAACACTTCCTATGGCTAAAAATGTCCCTTTAAACCATTGCGTTGCAGCCAAGGCAATGTGGTAACGGAGTAGAAAGAGGGGTAAAAAAAGACTGATTCAGAGCAAAATGCCAAATTGTAGGCATGGGAATGAATTCTTTGCACAAAGTGGGTGAAAGGAGTGTCAGTGCTCTTAACAATTAAGTCCTTAATGATTAGGTGCAGTAGCGCTCGGGGGCGGTGGGCCCTGCATGGAGAAGGCAATGCGTGTCACCGGACACGGATGAACGATGCTGCCGAGTGACAAGTCGAGGTCTTTAGACTGAACAGAGGTGCCCTGGTGTTTTACAACTTGGTGTCTGGTTGGGAAGGTGGTTACGGCCATCTGCAGCGTCCGGTGCTCTGCTCACAGCCCTGGTGGGGAAGAGCTGATGTGATACTCAAGGTATGGCTTTTATAAAAAGTCATTGACCACTTTAAGGGCCACTCTCTTAGCACTATGCAGAACTGCGAACCAGGAGGCCGTTTGTCATAAAGATTATTGCTAGGTGGTTAAGCACTTGAAAGGCTACCACTTGATGCAAGACCTTCCCTATAAAAGCTTGGCTATAGGTCGGTAATTTGCCAATATTCCTGGGTCAGGAGAAAGCAGCTTAAGATCAGAAATAATAATAGAACATTTTAGAGCTGACGGTACGATGCCAGAAGCAGGGGAAGTATTAATAATTTTCACGATAAAAAGACCCTATCAAGTTGGGAGAGGGGGGGATGATGGGGAGGAGAGGAGTCACAAAGGAATCTAGTTGAAGATTTGAAGACATACTTCAAAGGACTTCCCTAATAACAAAAGGAAAGATTAGCCCAAGAACAAAAGAATAGGAGAGGAGTTGGTGAGTATAAAACCTGTGGAAGAATTATAATCATGTCGAACATGGGATATTTGAGTGAAAAGCGAAAGAGAAATTAAAACCAAGGTACCTTTAAATTTTTTTAGATCAATAAGGTCATTGAGGATATTCTCCAAAAGTCAAGAATGAGGGTTTTTACTGGATGTGGCTGTAAAACTTAATTTTTGCTTCTGAACACCAACGCAGCGCTGGCATGAGGAGTGCTAAGGAAAGCAGCAGAGGACGTAGCAAGAGGTCGTGCAGGGAGTGCACAGCCCTTCTCAGACACACTCTAGGGCTGAGCTCTTCACTTCTTTGGGAATTTCACTGCTTTTGTGAGACAACAGCAATTGTAATTCTTTCTTCTAGGGCTTAGAGTGTAGTCCAAGAGCTTAATAAAACAACGTGAAGGAAAGCTCATTTGCTTGACTTTTTATGCAAGTTCACATTTGAAACTGAAGAGCAAACAGTGCCATGAGATACCCATTGTGGCTCATGAATGGAAAATGAATTATGTCGTTCAAGTATCATGTTCACTTGCATATTTCCACGTTGCAAAACAATGGCTTACAAAATACTGCACGCAGCATGCCTATAATTTTGGGTTGCAGTTGAAGGGCAATTTAGTAATATTGTGCCCACAGGCTCCAGGCAGCATTGACACAGTTTTGGCCCCTTGCGATGATCCCTTTTTGAAGACACAATAATGACCTGGTTTATGTCCCCGGGAGTTTACAATCTAATTGAAGAAAAGATCCAAGAATGCTGATGATAAACAGGAAGGGAGAGAATGGATGAAGGGAAAAGGGGAATATCTTTTTACCTACTGGTAGTGACAACACCTGCCCTCTTTCCTGCCGGGCTTAACGTTCAAGCACTGTACAACACCAGGGAGTTGATGCCCACGACATCTGTGCTACAGCAGCAAGGTGCATTCATTTGGAGGTTCTTGTGTTCACTGAGCTCCTCAATTAGTCTAGATGGCTCTAATTTCTTTTGGGCGGGGGGAAAAGCATGTATCTGCTTTGCTGCTGCTCTTCACGATGGTGACCTACCTTTTGGACACTGTATTTAGTGTCATAGGAGCAGGGCACAGGTAAGCTCTAGCTCAGCGTGCTGAGGCTTTGCTGCTGTGGGATGCTGAGCCAGAGCCAGCACGGCTGGTAGGACTGGTTGGGGTGATGCCTGCTCTTGGATGAAGGGGTGGGTCTCTTCTCCCCATGTTGCTGGTAGTCCTGTGCGAAACCTGGTTCATTTCTTCCCAGGAGAAGGCAAACACTTTCCTCTCTGCAAAATTTAAGTTAAAAAAATATCCCTCTGGAGTAAATGACTGGGAGGCAGCAGTTCTGTTGAGCTGACCCTGTTAATTGACTTCTTTTCCCAGCGTGCCCACATTTTTGGAGAGAAAACACTTTTATACCCATGTGCATCTCATTGGTAGCTCTTGTAAATAATTTTGAACTATTCTTCTCCTCCATCAACATCCTGATTTCTGTGCAGGCTCTTTTCACGTCTTGATTATGTTAGCCCACTGTTCATTGTTTGCAGAGGTACTGTATACACACTATTTATAATTGACTATCCAAAATAAATTACTGTTGCTGATTTGATTACACTAAATCCTGTTCTGTTATCAAACAAATTTGCTGTCAAATCAAAGATCAATGTTATTGTACTATGTCCTACTTCATAGATTAAAGGGAATATTTATTCTAATTAAACTGTCAAGAAAAGCACACAGAATGCTCTAAGAATGGGCAGCACTTATAGTCACAGCTGTTAACAAACATGGTACATCTGATTTGAGATTAAGATACAAAGAAATAACGATTGGAGTTCAATGAATTAAATAGGATCTGAGGACCAAGGTTACAGGAAAAGGCAGTGGTTTTAAACATGCCCATAAGAGAAGGTAATTTACTATGTATGACTTAAAAGCATAAAATCTTTCAATGACGCCGTTCTGGATCAACCACATAAAATGATGATGATTGCCATTATAAATGGTTCTGAAGATGGACGTGTCTTATGTACTTTTTTTGCTCTTGTGAGTAAATGCACATGTAAGATTCCTTCCAAAATTAGAATGCATGGCTATCAATCATTTATACTGAGCACAGATAAATTTCTACTGAGCCCCGCTCACCTGTCATGGCAGAAAGTGCATTTATTCCTTTCTGAGCAAGCTGCAGTAAGATGTTTTCTTTTGTTGTGGAATGTGACTTCCTGTGTTATTACTGAACTTTTTTTTTGGTCTGACCTGAGTTGTAAGGAAACAGAAAATACTCAGTTGGTTTAACTCAGTCGCATGGCGCGGCGTGCAAAGCTGTACATTATCTTTAGGCTTTCTTAGCTTTACATACAGTTGGATAAGTTTTGGCTCCTTCTGTCTAATGCTGTTTCCTCTAATGGTTGAAGAAATGGAACATTATACTATGTAACGTGTGGGGGTCACATTAATCACAGAAAATTCTTTTAATGTCTCTGAAGTAACTGTCAAACTGGACATACTGAATCTATTTAAACTAAAGCATGCCATTTTTTATCTACAGTGATCTTTAATTCACATAAAAGGGTCAAGAAAATGTGATTAAGTGACAGTTTTAAAATGTACTATAATATTAAATAGCTTGATTAAGTGACAACTATAAAATGTAATACAATATTAAGTATCTGGCTATGTCCCAAAAGAACTTTAAAGTATTTTGAACGGTTTGGGGATTCTTTAGCCCATCGTGAGTTACAAAAGATCATTTTATTATATATGAACAGGTGAACTCAGGAAAAAAACCCAACAGATTATGCCTTGTTGTGGTGCAAATAATGTTAATCCTAGCTTCAACTTAAAACAACTGCCTTTTCGAACAAGACCTGAAGGAAACAAATAGGACTCCTTCTAATGGTGCCACCTCCCTGAGACCACAGACACAAAGAACCCTCTGAGTGAGGATGTACAGTGGGTCCAGTAAAGATTTTTACATTGTGTGGCTAAATATGTGAGTTCATGTGTTGCTTTCATAGCTTTTCAAGTGTAAAGTGTGCATACAGTGATGTGTTTGACATTCTGGTGGGTAAAACCCGCAGACATCTCCAGCCAACTGCTATTGGTCTGGCTTGCCTTGTGCTTCTTTAGCAGCATGTGTGTGCCATTAGGCTTGAAAGGGAAAATTAGGATGAGGAAAGCTCTCCAAAGTGTGTGGCTTGATCAGGATATCATCTTTGTGACTGGAAAAAGCATAGACTTTGCAAAGAGAAGAATGGTGATCAATAGGAAGAATGGGATTTTCCAGAACGGAATTAACAGTTACCATGTTGGAGAAGCCAAGAGAAGACATGATGACTAGAAGCTCCTTCTCTGAAGTGCAGAGAATATTAAGAGTACCCATCGCTTTGTACCTGGTGTACAAAGCGATGGGGAGATTTGAGGCTGCCTTTGGGAGAAAGCTGGCCACCAACGCTCGTGCCTGTGTGAACATGACCAGGTTTGCGTGAAGTGGGGAATGCCGTCATCTCGCTCCCCTCTGTGTACCAGTTTTAGCTTTTTATTATCTCCTGTCAACCAGAAATTGAATGTTTCACACTTAAAATGATAGAATGGTTTGGGTTGGAAGGGACCTTAAACATCATCTCATTCCAACTCCCCTGCCCTGGGCAGGGACACCAGGTTGCTCGAAGCTCCCTCCAACCTGGCCTTGAACCCCTCCAGGGATGGGGCAGCCACAGCTTCTCTGGGCAACCTGGGCCAGGCTCTCACCACCCTCACACCAAAGAAGTTCTTCCTGAGATCTCATCTCAATTTCCCCTCTTTCCAGTTTAAAACTGTTTCCCCTCATCCTATGCCTCCCCTTCCTGACCAAGAGTCCCTCCGCATCTCTCCTGGAACCCCCTTGAGGTACTGGAAATGGCTCTAAGGTCTCCCTGGAGACCTTTCTCTTCTCCAGGCTGAACCCCCCCAACTCTCTCAGCCTGTCCTCACAGCAAAGGTTTTCCAGTGCTTGCAGCACCTCTGTGTCCTCCCCTTGTCCCACTCCCAACAGCTCCATGTCCTTCTACTGTTGGTGGCCACAGAGCTGGAGGCAGCACTGGGGGGGACAGGCAGAATTGCCCCTCTCTCGCCCTGCTGGCCACGCTGCTGGGGATGCAGCCCAGGATACTTGTCCCCTTGCAGTTTGAGTGGTGTTTGGTATTTATAATTCCCTTAGAATTTTAATTTCCCAGCTTTCCCCTGGATAAAAGTGGCATATTTGCTGGATTTGGGGGTGTGCATTTTGAAATGTTACTCTCTAGTGGTTTGGTTTCATCTGCTCTTGGTGTTTCCTGGGTTTTTCCTTGAAAGCACCCAAAGAGGCCTGAAGCTCAGCAATTCTTATGGTGAGATATTTGCAGTAGAGTTTGGGAGGCATGGAATGGATTGATAGGAAATGGCCATGGACAGGGTCTTGCAGTTTGCTTCTTAGATGTCCTCTGATTCTGTGTTAACAGGAACTCTAGCCCAGCTGGTGAACTTCTTCGCATGTGTCTAACATGTGGTTCAGTGTATGCAACCAAGTGTCTCTTCTACACGGATTTTTATACAGAATGGATATGAAAGAGGAAAAACCTCCCATGGCTCTGACCATAGGAATCTGGGGTTTTCACATCGGATGCTAAACACGTTTCAACCCGAGTTTTCCACTTTCCTCGCGCTGAGCAGTGCTTGCCTTTTTGCATTTGTGCAGGGCCTGTGTGTGGAGAACGGGTAGAGTTTTTCTTTAAATACTGTGAGCTACTCCGGAGTTGTAGCAGTATCTGTCACAGATGAAAATACTATAACTATGTTTCTTTGTAATCCATTCATTGGTTTATGGACCCCGAATCCTCGGGAGAGGGTCACAAATCCACATAATGTCCTTACATGCTGGCTTTTGCATTTGGATCTCTGATGTAGCTGACAGATGTGCAAAATCCCATCTAGCCAGATATCTCCCTCCTGACTGCACAACCCGAGGAGATCGAGAACACACATTATTCCAGCTCAAGTCTGCCTCGAATCTAGGATAATAACTTTCACTCCTGATCTGCTGGTTTCAGATGCCATCCTAGGAATTAGCATTCTTAAAGCAATATTCTTCTTATATTCTAGACGATGTATAAACATTTGTTTTCTCAGAAAGGCAACAATTAAATGACTTGTCAGCGAGGTAAGTAATATGAACAAATGAAACTCAATATGCCAGCCACTCTCCTGAAAAATTTTAAATACCAACTTGTGTGTTATTGCTGTGAGAAACAAAGGAATTGTCACAGTGGAGGAGCTGTGAGATCCATCAAGACTTGTACGGCCTGTTTAGAAACACCCAGGAGCAGAGGCTCCAGAAAAAGGTCTAGGAAGCTGGGGTTTTGGTCTCTACCAGTCAGTGCTGGGTTTCAATACTAAGATTGTTGTCTTTGTAAGAGGAGACTCCAGGCTCTGTGCTGGAGCGGGAGGTACCAGCGAAGGTGCTCCAACCTACTGATTCCGGGGTGGACACAGTTACCTGGGCTCCTGGAGAGAGTGACTCCTTCAAAGTTCACAGTTAAACGTGGCACCACTTGTCCTTTGGGGACTTAAGGTAGTTGGCTTGTGTGGATAGGAGTTGCCCTGAACACCCACCTGCCTGCACTGAGCATTAGCAAGGGAGTTTATGGCCTTAAAATATCAATTTCCACAACAGACACCCACCCACACACACCCCAAATTCATGTAGGTATTTGAGCAACTGCACAGTTCCATCTCTCCTTAAAGCAAGAATCGATTGAGATGGCCAAAGATGGTTTATAAACACTTGAACCAGATATGCTATTAGGAAATATATTGTAATTCTGTAGGTAATATGCGTGGCTAGTAGGAAATGCTGAAGTCCTACTGGTAGTTTTCTGTGGGGTCTTTTTCATCATAAGCTGATTTTTCTCTTGAGGTGCTTTACCCATGTAGGGAGAAATGGGATTTCTGGCATGCTGCTTTTTTTCTTTTTCACAAAACTCCTTCACAGAATCATAGAATGGTTAGAGTTGGAAGGGATCTTGAAG
>BJBW01001011.1:127084-142591 GCA_004320125.1 Scolopax mira
TCCAGCATCCACTGAAGTTAATCTCAGTATTTCAGTAGATTCATCAAGGTGGCTCCTTCTGGAGAGGACAACTAACTGGATTTTAAGGCTGGCCGAGCAATCCCTTCTTGTGAAGAAAGAGCATAAGGTGAAGAGAGAAGCCAGCAAAGCACAGCTCCACTCAGGACGAGGTTGCTTGAGGAGTGCAAAGAGGATCCACGTGTCAGGATTGTCTCCTGTTAGGCTGGATCCTGCTCTGAATTACAAAGCTGACCTCCTTGAGAACCATCACGTGTACTTCCACGTGGGAAAGGCAACCCAGCCTCTTTCTTTGGCAGCTGATGATGGGTTGGTTGGCAGCGTGCGCAGAGCACGGATGTTTGCTTTCGTGATGAATCCAAGCAGTGAGCAAAGATAAATACCTACCAAGCAATAGTCACCCCCACCTTCTTCCAATCAAATAGCTGTCAGTTGGGCCTTGCATTTTTCCTAAGCTAACTAGGATGATGGTGAAAAATATGAGCTCCCATCCTTGAGTAATTTTGAAGCAAATTGAAATCCATGCTGGGAACCTGATGTGCTTGCTTTAGCTGACTTGCTAGCAGCATGTAAATTATTTTAATTACAGCTTGTACTTGATGCTCTACAGGATTTGATCCTGCGATTCCATAACAGCCCATGTGCCTGAGATTTGCTTGTGGGATGATGTCCCCAAGTTCCCGTGAGTCTTTAAAACTGGACTGAGCTGGAGGGGGCTGATCCAAAATCCTTTGAACTGAAGGGGAAAAGCCTTTTATCAGCCTGGGTTCAGAGTGAGGTATTTGTTTTGACTAACTCCATCTTTTTTTTTTTTTCTCCTTCAGTACTTCTCTGGTTTCTATTTCATGTATTCTGAGTTCAAATGGATCTGATAAAATTTTTCCCAAATGTTCTTCCTCTGTGAATCGACTGTTTCAAATCTGAGTGATGTCACTTCTGACTGGCTACATAAGTCACCTGCTGGTGTTTCTGTTCCGTGATTGGATATAGAGAAGTATTCTTCCAAAATAATTAACAGTGTTTGCTTTGACATTTGTTTTCTGCAAACATTTGTGCCAGGAAACCAGATTGTATGGCTAAAGTGAGTGAATATTTTTATCTGCATTAGTCACCCAAATCTAATTTTAAATCTCTAAGGAAGAGAGAGGTGGGAGTTTGCCTGATTTGTGCTCATCTTAGATGTATGTTGAAGATGTATGTTAGGGCTCCAAAGTCAAATCATCTTTTTAATCGTGAATAAAAAAAGATAAAACATAACTTGAAAAGCTTTTGACATTGGTAGTAACAAACGATTATTTTAAACCCACTATATTTTCCTTTCTTTTGACTTCTTTTGGGTGCCACTGACCAAGGTTGCTGAAATTACAGTGGTGGCTTTATTAAAATAATAAGAAGCTGGGATTTTCAAAGGGACCCAAGAAAGGAGAGCCTCCCATTGAAATTCTATGAGTAACCTGTATTGTCAGGATCTTGCATTATAGTCTGTTTTGTGAATGCATTTTTGAGGCCGTGTTATACTGCAGACATAAATATTTATAGCCGGGGCTCTGATCCTGCCTTTGCTTATGCATGTATCTAACATAAACACGTGTGAGTATTCCCTTTGGCTCCAACAGGGCTATTTGCATTCATAAAACTGAGGATGCTTCTGGTTTTGAGGTTGGGGTGGTTTTTTTTTGTTTTTTTATGGAATTGTTAATAATTCTATTGCGTTAAATGGCAGATGCAGTTTTGTGGGTGGGAAACTGCACCTCTGCCTGGGAAGATCAGGTGCTGTGTCAATCGATGCTTCTGTGACCTTCATTTTTCTCCCCAGCACGTTCTCCCAGGACAGCAAACCTGAGCTGCTGCACCAGCTCGGACACACTGACCATCCCTTTATTCATTCCCTATGAATTTTTTATAGCCGCTGCCTTTGTCAGACACAAAGCAAAGAGACAGATGCAAAGTTGGCCATCAGTTTTCTAATGGAGCGAGAGCATAATTAATCAGAAATAACACCTAAGAGTAACTGGTGCAGAAGGGTATTTCCCAGGGAGGTAACGTAGCCTCCTCAAGATATAAGCCAACTTGTATTAACCACCCAATAAAATTAGTGACAGTTTGCCTTTGCAACCTTTCACATTTGTTAGCTGGCAACTTTCTAGTTTATTATTCAGATTTGTGGGGCTTTTTTTTTAATTTTGATAAGGACGAAGGGTATATTAGGCCAGAGATCAAAAGTCACCCAGTCAAACAGCGATGCCAGAAAACAACTCTGCTGGTGATGAAAGACAAATAATTTGCATGGAGATGGGGATGGAGCATCATCAGAAGAGCAAGTGTTGCGTCCCCTGGACATCTATGACAGGATTATTAATGGGCTGCGAGCGCACCCAGGCTGAGCTGTGGTGTGAAAGCTGTGTCCCGTTTGCTGCCATTAGTGATCGGTGCTAAATGGGGTCATAACTTTCACTTCAGACTCTTGCAAAAGGTTCCTTTTGAAAGTCGTAGGGCTGAGAATGGGCTCAAAGCTGCAATTGCTCTCGTTAGTTTTTTACTGGGTCTGGGGCGATGCCATAAAGAAAGCCAGGAATAGGCTCGTGTGCTGATTATGTATTTTTGGCAACTGAGGATGTTGTGTCTGATGTCTGTGGCCATTTTTCGTCGGGAGCAGCCCTGTATTATTCCTGTGGTTATCCCACAGTATTCCTAGCAGAGAGATAAAGCAATGCACTGGACGATCACACCTTCTCACATTTTGCTGTTTCTTTTAGTTACAGTTTTCACTCTTATTCACAGCCGTTAGCAAGTGCTTACAGGTAAACCCATGTTTTTGAGCAGTTTTCTGAATAAAGAGAGCCTGAAGCGCATGCTTGAGTGCTTTTCTGAACCCAGGCCTAAGACAGGTTTGATTAGAAAAAGATGATACTTTGCCCACATATATAGTAGTGCTTTTGTTTCCTCCTGAACAGTAAGCTGGACATTTGGGCTTGGTTCACTTGGTGCTAATGATACATGACCCTGCAGGCTGTGGTCTCAGCTGGCTTCCATTTTGGGTTTGCAATTTCCTCAGCAAATTTTATAATGGCTTTTTGAGTTGGTGATGAAATCTGATTTCTCTGTCTGTACCTATGTGAATGTGAGTGCTGGCCATCGAGAGATTAGCGTGGTAGGAGAGAGAGTGCCTTTTTCTGCAGGATGCTGGTGTAAAAAGGACAACTTAGACATAGCTACGCTTTCGCCCTCTTCTGCTCTACCCCTCCTTATGTCAACCCCCTCTTCTCCACTTCACTTCCTTGAAAAATCTTGTGCAGAGATCTCCTTTGCTGAGATTGATTGTCCAACAGTCATAGAATGGTTAGAATTGGAAGGGACCTTAAAGATGATTTACTCCCAATCTGCTGCCCTGGGCAGGGACACCTCCCACCAGACCAGGTTGCTCAAAGCCCCATCCAACCTGGTCTTGAAACCCTACAGGGATGAGGTATCCACAGCTTCTCTGCGCAACCTGGGACAGGCTCTCACCAACCTCAAAGTAAAGAGTTTGTTCTTAATATCTAATCTAAATCTCCCCTCTTTCAGTGTAACACTATTCCCCCCCATCTTATTGCTCCATTCCTGATCAAGAGTTCCTCCCCAGCTTTCCTGTAGGCCCCCTTCAGATACTAAAAGCCCTCTATAAGGTCTCTTTGGAGCCTTCACTTCTCCAGGCTGAAACACCCCCAGCTCTCTCAGCCTGTTTCCAAAGCAGAGGTGCTCCAGCTCTTGTGGCATCTTCATGACTCTGGGCCTTCTCCAACAGGTCTATGTCCTTAGTATATTGGTGCCTCCAGTGCTTGGCAGAGTTCTCCAGGCGGGGTCTCATCAGAGTCACCTCTCCTTCCTTGTCATTCATCAGAATTTTTAATTTCCTTTGCTGTAGTTTTTCCATTTCCTGTCTCCTGTTACCTTTGTCCTATCACAATTGTTCTGCTGGTGACCTTCATGGCTGCTCTGTGGCTCTGGCATGGTGCGGTTAATGCTCTCCTTTGCTGCTTCTTGTAGACAACTGGTTACTTTCCAGGCTTTTCTGAAGACCTTGTTTCCTACCACCCATAGCATGCTGAGGAGTGTAGTAGAAATGTTTATGTATTTGGATTGTCTTCCATGGCACGCTGTATAGGACATGGGGTGAAAGCAAGTCTCTTGTGATGTACTGTTTGAGGGCTGGTAAATGTTGCTCTCTTTTCTCTCTGGTGTTCTCATCTGAACAATTTCCTCTTGTTTCCACTTGTTTCCTGTGTTCTACATTAATTCCTTTTATATACCAGTAGGTATTTCTGTCGCACAGCTCTTTCTCCTGCCATTTACTTAACAGCGGGTTTCACCCCACAGACAAAGGTCTGTGATGCTCAGAGTTACAGCAGAGGATGACTGTGGACTGATAGACTGTCTAATGCAGGCAGAGTTTTACAGGTGAAACTGGACTTCTGCTGGTATCTCTTGTTTCAATAGGATGGTGTTCCTACAAGCTGTGCCTTTGGCAATGGAGGTAAAAACATTTTATTGAGTTCTACAGAATGCTAAATTCACAGCAGAAAGAAATCTTTCCCCAGTATTGAGTTGGGTGTGCAGAAAAGAAACTATTTGACTGAAGTGTGGCCAGCAGGTCAAGGGAGGTGATTCTACCTCTCTAATCTGCTCTCCTGAGACCTCACCTAGAGTACTGCATCCAGTTAGGGAGATCAGAAAGTTGTGGACCTATTGGAGCAGGGCCAGAGGAGGCCATGGACATGCTGGGAGGACTGGAGCCCCTCTGCTGCGAGGACAGGCTAAGAGACTTGAGGGTCTTCAGCCTGGAGAAGAGAAGGCTCCAGGGAGACCTTCAAGCCCCTTCCAGTCCCTCAAGGGGCTCCAGAGAAGCTGAGGCTGCCCCATCCCTGGAGGGGTTCAAGGCCAGGTTGGAGGGGGCTTGGAGCAACCTGGTCTGGTGGGAGGTGTCCCTGCCCAGGGCAGGGAGGTTGGGATGAGATGATGTTTAAGGTCCCTTACGACCTGAACCATTCTGTGATTTTTCACACCTGGTTAATGTGATGCAACATAGACCAGAACGAACAAGAGCTGTGAGCCTTGTTGGAGCCACACTGATTTACACCAGTTGGAGGCCAGGTAGACCTTTTGTCTTGTTTTAAAAATCTCTTTGCTTTTCTCGTTTAACTTGGACCATGAATGATTCTTTTATACCTTAGCAAATTCTGGTTCATGTTCACACTCTTCCCATTTCTGCTTTGCGTAGGGTGCTTGCTGAAATAAACAGTTGATGAACTGTGGTGCAATAAGTGTACAGATGTTCTCTCAGCATGCTAGCTGTGCATACGGGTCTCCTCTCCATAACTGTATATCTTATACCTTTACTAGAAGTTACTTGTCGCTGCTGAGTCTGGTTTTTAAGTGGGAGAGCTGTTGGTGCATCGCAGAGGCTCATATCAGCTCCGTGGGTTTTTTCTCCTTGTGTTCTGTGAATAGCAATGCTTCACGGATTTCTCTCTAAACACAAAGTCATACAATAGCACGAAATGCTCTGCAGAACAGTGCACATTAGGAAAATGGAGGGGGTGAGGCTTTTTTTTCTTTATTTGCCCTCCACTTTCTTCTATACGAAGGCAGGCTGTTTCTCAAAGCTACTTCCTTTTGAACTGTCCTGAAAGTCAAGGGAAAAAAAAGTCTCCTGGGTCATTTTAGCTTTGTATCTTTTGTTTCCCTCTGTTGGCTTTAAAAATGGAAGGAAGACTTTTACGTAATATGTGTATTGTGGGGATTTTTCAGCCACATAGCCAAAATATTCATTTGGGGGTCCCCAGCAAATTGGCTTAAATCCAGGGGGATGCAACCCTGTTGTTTTCTTTCAGAAGAGTCTACAGATCTGAGAGATTATCGGCATAAAAATACGCTATTTCTCTGCTCTCCTTTTGAACTATTCTTGAAAACAGATCCCACCCGTTTTCACAGCAAGATCTTCGAGGCTTCTTACACACAAAAACCTAAGAACTGGTTTTTCTCCTAGGAAAAATTTGACGAGCTCATCAGTTGGGCAGTGATTTTCTTTTATGTTTTTTAAAATGTAATTCTTCTCTTTGGATTTTTATACCGCAAGAGGTAGCCAAAGATCAGGTATTAATTTCCACCCAAGAATGTTTGTTTATATCTTCCAGATAAATTAAAATATGATTCAGTGCATCATCAGGCTGTAAATTACGATACTAGGGAATAGTAATGGTTTTGTAGGAGCCAGGACCAAAATTTATATGAAGATCGTTGATCTGTTTGGGAGTGTTATGTTAGGTTCATCAATTTTTATTTGGCTGACCTAATAATTACCTTCATCGGGGTAAGGCTTATGCACCTTAAATTCCTACTTGCTTTGTTGGATTATACCATAACCTAGTTTTGCCAGCACTTCAAATACAGCCATGTTTAGGGGGGTGGGGGGGGAAGTGAAAACAAGATAGCTTTCCTTATTAAATGAGACTTTTTTAGGCTCAATTTTGAGGGGGAGTAGGGAAAGGAGTGCTGAAAAAAACCTGACAGAAGAAATTTCATCTCAGGTGTTCCTACAGAATGAGAAATAGACTGGTTTTCCAGAGCTGTGTTTAATCTAGTTGCTGGGGTGTTGAAGCATTGAGGGTGTAGATGGTCCAGACTTCAGGGTGGGCTAGATGGCATTCAGGGCGTTGCTGAATTTCATCGTCCTGGACTTCCTGAACTCCTGATGTCCTTGTCCCTTTTGCCTGTCCTGGACTAGACTCACAATTCCCACCTGTGTAAAGTAAGTCTCCATGCCTAGTTGCTGATGATGGGAAGATCTTCATAGATCATCTGAGAGGCTTTATCCAGGTGGCCAAAAGGAGCTTTTGATCTAAATAAACCAACGTTTGTACTTTGTTTGTGTTAACAGTCAGGATTGCTAAGAATTCATTGCTCATTTCAAGATATAAAGGTTCAAAAGTCAGAGTTGCAGAATGGTTGAGGTGGGAAGAAGCCTCTAGAGATTGACTAACCCACCCTACTCAGAGCAAGGTCAGCTGCAGCAGGTTGCTCAGGACCATGTATGGTGTTTTTTTAATATCTCCATGGATGACTATGGCTCAAATTTCTGGCACCCTGTTTTACTGTTAAGCCACTATCACAGTAATTAATTATGGGATTTTTTTGTGTTGAAATGGAATTTTCTGTGTTTCAAATTGTATCCATTGCCTCTTCTCCTGTCATTGGGCTCTCCTGAGAAGAACCTGGCTCTGTCTTCCTTACTCTCCTCCCCACCCCCATCAGATTTTTCCACACATGGATAAGATCCCTCAGAGCCTTCTCCCGGCTGAGCAACCCAAGCAGTCTCAGCCTCTTCCCATATGGCAGATGCTCCGGTCCCTTAATCATTTCAGTGTCCCTCCAGTATGTACTGGGGAATCCAAATCCAGTTCCCGAAACATGTATTAAACCCTTTTATGTAGAGAATAAAACTTGAACATTTTGGGGGCATCCTCTTGAGTTAAAAGCCATGAAGTCTTAGAGTCATTTTACACCCTGAGCTTCCCTATGTCCTGTTGAAGGCAATAGGTTTTTGCCTAGAAAAAGCTGTAAAACTTTTGCCAAATTTGTTCAGTGTCATTTATATGGAATTCTCTGATCTGAGTTTCCAGCATTCTCCTTTGAGATGTCTTAAGCATGAAAGGTTTTTGTGATGGTAAGGTCAACAGCAGTGGTAGTGTGTGGATGCTAAGCTGACTCTTGCTAGCTGTGATTTAATTTTTATTGTTCTGATGAGCAGTCAACACCTGGCAGCACATAAAACTGTATTTGCAAGGATCCTGCACAAGACCTGGCTGGCAGGTTAAAATGTTTGATGTTTAGCAGACTTCTCCAAGGTGTTTGGAGAACTCAGGCTTCACGTGGGGGCTGGCAGCATCTCAAACTTCTCCGTATCTCCATTGAGCTGGAAAGCTGCCGAGTGGAAGAGGAAGAGTCTGCAAAGTAGATGTGGTGTCAGATCTCCATGAACTTAATGTTGCCTGTTATGTTAATCCTGAAGATAAATGGGCACTTTGCGGCAGGAGAATCCCCTGGGTGAGATCCTTTTTAACTCTGGTGAAGGCAGGGAGCAGAGCGTTCCCTCTCTCTGGTGTTTTGCAACCCTGCTGAAAAATGGGGGTAGGAGAAAACTGGTGACAGAATATTTCTGCTTAGCGAAGGGTTGTTTATGGGTTGACAAATACTCAACTACATCAAGCAAAAAAGAAAGAAACATGAAGTGGACCCTCAGCACCCGTACTTGCAGAAGGGAAATGTGTTTGTAATGGTTTCTTCTACTGTTGTACTGGTATGAACTCCTCAGTCTCAATTTAGATCTCTCTCCTCTTTCTCAGAGCACAGAACTGGTGGTCTCTGGGTAGGGTATTAAGGACGGGACTTAAAAGAGAAAAGGAGTGTTTTTTACTTGGAAATTTTCTTTAATTCCTCTTACGGTAAAGTGTGGTGGAGGGGAGAGAGCCTTGAGCCTGCACTGTCGACTGGTTCATGACCTTCAGCAATTTACATAAGCTATTTCCTCACCTATGGAATGAGGATAATGACACTTTTAAGTCTACTTCAAAAAAATTACGTCCGGGCTAGATGTTGTTGAACCACTACCTTAGCACAAAGAAGACCTCTGTAGTATGGCAGAAAACTTTCCGGAGACTTAAAACTTAGAAATCAGTGGAGAAAAGCGAATCTTTAAAAATGTGTTATTTATAAAAATCTTTAAATTGAGACAACAGGGAAAAATTAGAATGCTGTTAACTTTTTCTTTTGCTCTTTTCTTCCCCCGCCACCCCCCTGGTGTTTACTTTTCAACATGGCGTTGAAGTGGGTTTTGCTTTTTTCTATAATCAGTTCAACCTCCAAGTTCTCCAGTGCTTCAGCTGAAACCACTGCAGAGGTCTCTATTTGTTTCAAAACAACTGTTTCCTCTGGAATTTTTGCTTTAAAGTAAGAAGAATGTGTTGGCTCTTCTAACATGCTGTGAAAGATTATTTCACAAAAATCTATAATTTCAGCCAAATTTGAGATGACAGCGCTGGCGGTAAAGTTGCGACAAAAAATGACAGAAGCCAGACAATTATAAGTTGAAGTTGATGGTCTCTCCTTATTCATAGTGGTATGGAAGATACTTCATAGCAAAGGAATTCTGCCCAATCATCTGCTAATCACTCAACAGGTGGTGTTTGTACCAAATTTGAGAGGGGCCAACTATTACAGTCGTATCCTTAGCCTGGCAATAGCAGTGTTTTGTTAAAACTCAAACTTCTGAAGCTGGTTACGTGACAATGTTATCTTTCATTAAATCATGAGGTCCCAAGGCTTTGGAAAGAACTTGAAAATAGGAAACCGAATATGACTAAAAAAAAAAAAAAACCCCAAACCCACAAGAAAGTAGGAAAAAAGCATCGCTTTCGTTCCTCATTTAAATGATGTGTTTAATAAGGTACTCTTTGAACTTTTAAAGAATCCAGAGGATTATTTTTAACACTCAGGGCAGAGTGTTTGGGAATCTGCACACATGTATGTGTCATCTCATTGAAAAGTAACTATTTATTCTCTTCTCTCTTACCTTTTCTCCGTGTTTGGGATAAAGGCATCCTACCCTTCTAAGGATGATGGTATGTGTTTTCTCACTGAGATATATGTCCCCACGTGTCAGGAGCAGGAGTGGTCATTCCCAGTGTGGCAAACTGGGAATGTGCTACTCTCCATTGCAATTAGGTCTCATGTGGAGCATCTGTTTCTCCTGGGCAAATTATGACTCTTTCATGAGAGCTGCTCTTGTGCTCTTTGTCCACTTCAAAGATGCCCTTGAGGTGGCATAGTCAGTTCCTGGAAGATCATCCCAGAGTGGCAATATTGGGTGCTATGGGAAACATAGAAAACACGCTGAAATTTTCCTCCAAATACTTAAACTTCTTTAACTGTTTTGGCTGCCCAGCCACAGATAGTCAGCTTCCCTGGTGACAGCACCATTGCGTTTATTCTCTCGGACAGTATTCCTGGTAAAAGCTCAAGGAATGGGATCGTTCTCTGTTATCATAACATCACAGAATTGTTACAGTGGGAAGGGATCTCAAAGACCATCTAGTTCCAGCACCCTGCCACGGGCAGGGACACCTCTCACAAGACCAGGTTGCTCAAAGATTTATTGTCTTACCCTTGGGAGGTGATATGAGTTGCCTGGCCTGGGGACATCAGGATAAAATCCTACATCCTTTCAGAGTGTTTTTGGGGCTGGTCCTCCTTCAACTCTACTCCTTTTTCCTGTTGGTTGTAGCAGACCCCATGCCAAACTGCTGTTTCTAGTAAAAGAAATGTAGTTAAATGACATGTCTTCATAGCAGCTTTGGCAGGACCAAAGCATGCTCAAGGTTACACCTATATCTAGTGATGCTTCATCATCTGCCTGGGAGGGACTGGAAATGCTTCTTCAGTGTCTGAGGAAAGGAAAAGTGCATACCTCAGAAATACAAAGACCACCTCCTGAAATCTCTGAGGTCATTTGGGAAGCAACGCTACTTTGAGAATTGATCTGTAGGACGATCACTGGGTGCATTGAGTTGCATTTCTTAAGTTGTATCCATAGACCCTCCGTTATTCAAAAGTTGCTTGTGAAGATGTGGCCAGTTCTGGTAGGGCTTAGGCAGCTCTTCTAGCAGCCACTGTCTTCATCTTCTTCCCACCTCAGTCTTGCTGTTAAGACAAAACACTTACTGACAAATCTGTTTTGCCTACATCCTTGACATGCCTCTTGCTGTTCCACAGTCTGAAATGGTCCTAGTGGTTTGGTTAAGCAGGAAGTAATATGCCTAGTTAGCTATTCCTGGTGGACACTGTATTTATAAAGCTAATCTCACTTCCTTCAACGCCTCGTCTGGATGATAAGATCCCCTTGTGGTTTCCATTGTGCAGAGAAAAGAAAAAAAACGTTCAGGTTTGCTGTTTCCATTCTTCAGGCAGCAATGCTGGTTACACGTTATGGACTAGCTCAAAGATAAGCTCTTCCTGTTGGGTAATGGACTGAATGGCAGGGTTCTCATGGTTTCCAGTGTTCAGTGTTTGACTGAAATACAGGTGTTGGTTGTCAGAAGGACACATTTCAGTCCTAAGTTCTGAGTCATCTCAGCTAAGAAGCTTTTTCACCAGGAGGGTTTTGCTTGTGGCATGGATTGACAAGCCTGGATTGTGTCCTCAGGCTTCTGGGCAGCTGTGAAGATGCCAGGGGAGACTGATGGATGCTGACCCCAAAGAAAGGAAAATTAAGGGTAAGCAGCTTTTCTGTTCCTATCAAATTTGAGGCAGGGTTTGGGTTTTTTTGTTGTTTTTTGTTTGTTTGTTTTTTAAATGAAGTATTTAATTTCAGTACCTGGACTCCTAAAATTATATCAATCTTGTGTTCGAATCTGGAGAAGCCATCCCCTTAAAGCTTACTTTCGGAGTTAGGTTTTCATCAGGGTCCACAATGAGGGGAAGATTTTCAAAGTGCTCCACAGCAGCATTCCTGGTTGGGTTTTCAGCAGGACACAGCCAGCCAGGACACATAGCTTGGGGCCTCTCTGGGTGCTGAGCTGTCTTGAAAAAATGTATCCCGGGTGTCAGTAATACTGTCAGGAAAGCTTGGGAACAGAGGTGATGGGTTGGCTTCTGCTCCTGTGTTGACTACAATGTGTTGAGTGGGGCATCTTCTATATGCAGTGAAGGGGAGGGTTTATGGAGCATATAGGTAGAGCTCTTCACCCTTCATAGTTTTGAATGTTGTGCTTATAGTTGCCAAGCAGTGATATCTTGGATAGGAGCAGTCACTCCTTTACAAATGAATGTATATCATGTCTTGCTGGTCATGGCCAATTGCCAGAAATCATTGGGCAAATGGGGAAGAGCCATTCAATGAGCCAAGATTCTTACTTTTGAGAATTATTTTTTCTGGGGTGAGGGGGGCAGGGGAGACAGGGAAAGGGGTTGCTGTGCTTAGCAAAGACCAAGCATTCTCCTGACAAACAAAATTCCTGCAACCCCTTCCCTCGGCATATGGCTGATGTATTGAGGCAGATTCCCCCTGACCTCTCCGTAGGCGGCCGAACAGAAATTCTTACAGAAGAATTCAAACAGAAGTGCAGAAGTAACATCCTTTCACGTAGAAACACCGCATACGCATCTGAACATGTGCACACATTGTACTTTTTTTCATGACTTTTGGCGGGGGGTGGGGAGGGGGCCATGCATTAAATTTTCATGGTGCGTTTTGGATGTGCTGAGTGAGGGAGTGAGTTGCTGGCAGCGAGAGGAATCGTTAGGAGTGGTTGCAGCAGCTACACCCCCTCCCACTGTGTTTTTTATTTGACGAGCTCGCTGATCACAAGGCACCGCCTTTTTGGCTCTCAGAGAAAGCTGTGCAACACTATCTTATTTTATCACGCCTTAAATGTACAGATTGTTTTATGAACCACTACTCCCTTCTCCTTCGTTTTCTCAACAAAGTACGGGCTACAATACAACCTGTGAAATACTTGGCTGTTAGCAAAAGATATCTTATTTGTGAACGTGGTCTGGACTCCTTTTGTAACATACTGAGTCTTAGACCCGTTTCCTTTGAAGTCCCTGGATTTTTTATAGCCTGTAAGAATTAAAAAAATTTAAAAACCCATCGTGATGTAAGGAAATAACTTGTGGTTTTTTTTGCAAATTAATAAGCCAAGTAACATGGAATATTTCTTTTAAAAAGTGTGTAATGAAAAACAGAAGAATGTACTGCTGCACTGAAGACTGCAGTGGAAGGAGAGACTCTTTTTCTCTGTTTTTCTATTTTAAAATTCTCGGGGCTGGTGCGTTCTTAGTCTAATATGGTGGAGTGGTTTTGGGTTCCCACTCACCGCCTAGAGCAGTCCCACATGGCTGGGTGCAGAGTAAGTACTGCCTGTGGAGTCGGAACATGAATATGAAGCATGCTAATGCTAGTATCAATTAGACAGTGACCCAGAAATTCTTGGAAGAATGATTTTTCAGCTGTATCCTGTCTCCAGGGCTTATACCCCTAACAGAAGCTCCTCGCCAGCTCCTCTGTTGGAAGCTGGAACAAGCAGGGAGTGAGCCAGGGGAAGATGGGGGGGGGGGGGACAGGACTGAAATGCTCTTCCTGAGAGAAACAAATCATTCAGGCAAAGAGATAATCAAAGCTCTTGGACGAATAATGGAATAACCGTTTCAATTACAAGTGTTCCTACATTTATATTGGGCCAAGGTGCCACCTAGACAGATGTACTAGCAGTTTGCTTTCCATAATGGTGGATTTTTCAAAATATTTTAATGACATCTGGGCATTTTACTGGGCGTCAAATTCTTGATGACTTTCCAGGTCGTGCAGCCACCTTTTGCATCATCTGAACTCCCAACCTCTTCCATTCTTTTGGAGTCTTATGAAGAACATTAAACTTGCAGATGCAATTATTGTATAATAAAGTATTGATTTCCTAAGGAACCTTTTAACATCTCCTTTCATAATTAGCATTTACAAGGCATCAAGAATTAACCGGGTGCAGCCTTGCAAATGAATTACAAGGCCCTTTTATTTCTGAAATAAATATCAGTGCCCAATTGCTGAAAACAGCTGAGCACATCGTCTACCTTCATCGAATGCCAACAGATGAAGTGTCTGGATGAGAGCAGTGCAAAAGTGGAGTTACAAATGGAAGCTTTTGTCTTTTCATCCTGCATTTGATAATTGACTTTGTTTACCCATTTCTCTCAGCTATTTGGCATTGTCTTCCCACGTGTGTTGTAATTTTTTTCCCTGGTAATTTCTATTTTCTGCAGCAGCGGCTCTTCATGAGAGTAGCTTTGGTCAGCTTCAGGCGTGAGAGCAAATAAGGCATTTGTTGCTCAATTAGATGTTTTTTTATTTTGGCAGTATAAATCTTAGAGGGATGTTATGGCTCAATTCTCACAGGGGTGAACTACCTGGCAGATGCTGTCTAATCATAAGTCTTCACTGAGCCTGGTGTGACAGGTGAACTCTTTCCAGAGTAACACAAAAAAAAGATTACATAAAAGGAGGTGAGAGCGGTGAGGAGGGTAAGAAAGTCTGAAGGAGGCTAGCGTGCTCTTCTTGGGCTAATACATCGTGAGAGTGGGGCGAGAGGACTTGGTATTTTTCATCTGTTAGTAATGGGTTGAGTTTGACTTGTAGCAGAGAGAGGAGGGGTAAGGACATCAGGAGAGAGAAATCAAGGGGATTAAATGAACTAATTCACTAAATCTCACAGTGGGAATGGGAAATATCATTGTTGTCATTTGGCAGATGGGAAATATCTCCATTCCGATGCACAGTAACTACCCCAAAAATTTCCAGAAAGAGCCGGGGATGGATACTCTGCTTTGTTGTCTCATTTTTTAATTGCTGTCCCCCACACACGGATGTGTTTATTTTCTTGTGAGTCCTGCACTGGATTTGGTCCCCTGAAACCCAGAACAGGGAATCTCACACATGCCATGGGGCTAAACTGGTGTAACAAAAGGAAACACCAGTTTTTAGCTTTCTTGGATGTGTGACAATGTGGGCTCTTGAATCTGCTCCCTTATGCTGTCTCAGATGCAAGCAGGTGTTGGCATGTTGTATTGGAGGTAGGGGATCATCCCCCCTCCCCCCCAAAAAACAGAATAAGAAAGAGAAACAGACATTAAACTTCAACTGATAACCCACAAAATACAAAATTTAAATTGCAAATATTGATTTCCAGGGAGCATCAGGCTGATAGCTGCCATAAAACCTGAAACCCTGTTGACGTTTTAGTCGATAACCAGTTCGTATCATCATCCCAGGGTCTCTCAGATATGTTTTAACTCATTTACTCAAATTTTTGTCTTCCAGAATCAATTCTTCCAAAGAGATTTTAGCAAAGCCTCTTCAGAGGAAATTGTGGAAGATCCTTCATTCGGAGGGTATTTTTTTTTTCAAGCTGTGGGTCAGCTCAGGTTCCATAACGGCCTGTCTCCTCTTGCCAGGCAGGTGTTACCTGCTGGCAGTCCAAAATGGGGAAGATGCTCCAACAAGTCCTCCAACTTCTGTAGGTTTGGTCTGTGAACCTTGCTTGATGGATGGACACAGTGCAACAGCCTGGGCGTCAGGTTATGGTGAGTATCTGTGATGGAGAATATGCAGGAGCAATAATCTGTTTGTCCTGAGAATTTTCACAGTAGGATTTGGGTCTTTATTGGGTTCGTAATCCATTTGGATCCTCAGAGCAGGGATTTTCCTGCTTGTCATAGTACAATGGCTCACCTGTGCTCAACTCCAGAAGTGTATCTGTGAAGGTATCATCTGAGACCAGATGTGGCTAGGTGGTTAACAGGATGAGTTTCAATTAGGCCAAGTGCCGGGTCCTGCAATTGAGTCATAACAACCCCCTGCAGAGGTACAGGCTGGGGGCAGAGTGGCTGGAGCTGCCTGGCAGA